>JAOUZG010048650.1:390127-414976 GCA_026289955.1 Argiope argentata | reverse complement strand
ATATGGGGGAGTGTGAACCATTAGTAGGAATTGAAAAATGACTTTTTGTTACAGGATTGTTACAATGTGATAGGAATCACTGGGATATAATTTAATCCTTTATTTAACTATTTATCATTTTTTTTATTCGCGAAAAATAAATTTAAACAATTTATAAATTATATGCATTTATTCAAAAAACTTTTCATAAAAAATAAATAAATAATCATGCTTTTTAGATTTAATACGTAAATTGAATGTTATGATGATCAGATTTGATATTTGCTGTATAGAAGCACTAAAAAGTCATATTTCAATGTCATATGCTTCCAGAAGGCCATGGTTGAAGTCTTGGCCTTCATTTAGGCGAAATAATGCTTTATTTACTGTAAAATATACTCATTAAAAACCTTATGGAAGACACTGGGATAAACGTATGTACGCACTCAATTCTGTTTACATTTGTAAGGACACTGTATCTGAAATAGGATCGCATAAAATTAATTATCTTGATACTTCAATTTCTTTACAGTTTATTTACATTAAACACAGATACGAACCCTTTCGTCCAGAGCGATAAGAACATTGTAAAATGAGAAATACACTTCGTGCCCCGTGTCCCTTTCGATAACCTTTGGGCAGGCTTGTGCAGAGGGAGCACGTAGAGAGAGGTCAAGTGCGATGTGTCCGAAATTTCAGGGTCAGTATTAAAAAATTCATCACTTTCAAGAGTGCTGATAAACGCGATGACGGAAAAAGGCTTTCACGCTCTCGTCGAATGTTTTCTATTCTTCGCCAAACTTTGATATGTAAAGATCTTACTAAAAATAGAACGATCTATTCGCCAGACTTGGTTTATTTCCCAATTAGCGGAGTGTGAGCTAATTATTTGACATTGATTTAAGAAGCAGAAGTGGTTTCCCCGAAACTTACTCCTGTACTATCTAACAAAGGTCGTATCCCTTCCCCCCTCTACATAAAATTGTGGATATTGAGCAATTCCGTGAGCTCCACAAGTGCATAGATTTTTATTTTCACATACGAATGCATTGTACGTTATATAGTAATGAAAACCAGAATTTATGTATTATGCCCATTACACTCTCGAATACCTGATTCGCGAATATCCGGCTTCCATACTACTGACATAGATTTTGGTTATCGTAACTAAATAAGGAAGGCAAATAGTTGCATAGGCTACACTAACAAGACATCGCAAGCGTGCGTCTGAAAAATACAAACTATGACAGTAAAAGAGCAGCGTTCTGCTCGTTGTTCCGTCAATATATAAGGAACCTCAATTTTGGTATTGTTTCCTATTATAACATCACAGTATATATAGTATTCATAAATTGTTATTCGTCTATGTGTAATGTTCTTTTAAGGATACCATAGTGCAAATTTTAAAATGGGTGACAAACAAATAAAAGTTGCAGTGACTATGGAAATAAAATTAAGCGCCATACAGTGACTATATTCTGGTGTAATAGAAAAAATGAACTTCGGAGTTATGAGTTCAAAAAAATAGAGGAGGACTGGGGACCAACAGAAATCGATTCAGACAGATTCACAAAAGTGGTGAATTGCATATAAAAACTTTGCATACTGGTTTTGGTGGTTAAAAAATGAGTTCACAAAATTCCAGCCTATCTGGCCTTTTTGTTATCCAGCCTGTCCTTATGCTACAATAGGTAGGATACTCGGGATAGATCGATTTTTTTGGAATAAATATAACGTTATTACTGAATATAAATTGCGATCATTGGAGATTAAACACTGGCACAAGTATCAGAAAATAAAATATGTATTTTTGATGCTTTTTTTTCCCTGACTGATTGAAAGCAAAAATTGTAAAAAAAACTGCATTTTTGAATCAAAACAAAAATTGCCATACTGAAACTCATCAGGTATTCCCTGCTGATTTTACACGAATTGAAGAAATAAAATCACAGATTTTAACTATTTAATTTATCCTTTAGGATATTAAGGTATAAGTGGTGAAATCTTAAAATTACTCCGAAGAATATCAAGAAACAAAATTTAATTCAATCTCTTTACGGCAAACAATGCAAGTTAAGTGGCAATAAAAATGGCAGGATAATTTCGCCTTCTCAAATATTTAATTGTTTTCGGATACATAAAAAAATATAATTGTAAGACATAAAATAAGATATTTTCCCATTGTGTGTATAAATAAAGTAATTATAAAAATAGAAGCATTGTTAATGTTTTTAAAAAAATAACTTTTTTTTTCATTTCTGAAGATAAGATTATGTTGTTTTAACACAATTAAGTTACGTTAGTTATACAATAGACAAATCTCCCTAACAAAATGGAAATTTCTAAAAATGATAGGTGGTTTTTCTCTCTCTCCATTTTGTATTTTAAAAAAAGAATTTTCTTCAAGAATTAAATACTTGAAAGAAGACGATTGGTTCGATAGATTTTTTTAAAGGCATGTTTAGATATTGAAAGATTATCGTCTGTTTTATAAACCAGGATTTGCTCTTTATTTCATTTAAACCTTTATATAGAATGTTCCATAATTCTTGAAATAAATATAAATATTAGAAAATTTAAATAGATTCTTCATGCAAGCAAATATTTCTTATTTTTCCTCTTCTCAAATAAAAGAAACAAATTTTTAACCAGCAGGATGGGGTTTTCCCAAAAAACTATAAAACAAATTCCTTCTAATAAAGTTATAAGAACAAATTAATAAAGCTAAATAATAATAATACCTACTAAAAAAGTTATAAGAACAAACTAATAAAGCTAATAATAATAAACTAATAAATTTATAAGAAACAAATGTTTAATGAGCAGGATGCAGTTTTCCCCAAAACTATATAACGAATATTTCCAATAAAGTTACACCGAAACGAAAAACTTGTAATAAGTGCCAGAAAACTCTTTGCATTGCATTGGCGTACAGCAATTACGAAATATCAAATTTCCAATGAATTTAGAATTTTTATTGAATCTAGAGTGTGACTCTTATCAGCACAGCATGGACTCATCATCACTAAAAGTGTTCGAAACTTGAATTTCAGACACGTTTTTACCAACCAATTGGAACAAAAATTTGACACAAACAAAATAGTCCAAAAATGTTATACAAAAGTTTATATATTTAAGTCAATGCATTTATCATTTTTATAAGTTTCTGAAAAAACAGATAGATAGATAGATAGACGGTCAACTACTTGTTGAATTTAGCTCAAAATTTCATGCCTTCTACACTATAGCTGTTAAATCTGTGCTTCGAATTGTTCCATCCAACTATCATTGTTTTATAGTTACCGTGTTAATTTACATTCGATCATTAAACAGAAAGACTTTCTCTGAATGAATTTTGTTCAAAATTTAATAGGAATCAAACTTTGATTCAATTAAATTCAAAATTTGAATTTGGCATAAAGAACGTATATTTGAGTTATTTTTGTCACAACGAGACAAAAAAAGCCAAAAATGTTTTTCGAATTCCGAATTAAAGCGTGGAGATTCGTAAACATCTCCAGTTTGATTTGTCAGACGATTACAATATTTTTTTCTTTACTTCCTAATCAAGAAAGTAAAAATAAGTGAAATGTATATTCTCCGGTCTCTTAAAAACAACTTGGATATTTGTCTTCAAGAAATATTTTCAAGAAATTTCATCATCGTTAAAAACGTGCCGTTAGTCGTGTTAGTAGACGCGACAACTTTTCTTCTTCATTTCCGTCTGCAAATAATACAGATGGCGTCAAAGTAAGTTAATAAAATCAGCCATTAGGAATAATTTCCTGAAATTTACATTTCATAAGTTAGACTATCAGACTTAGAAAATACAACAACATCAGGTAGTAGTCTATCATTATACTTAATTTATCCAAAATGGAATGGCTGGCACCAATAATTTTTCAATAACACCTTCATCTTTAGACGCTGCGCCGAAAATAGCAACGTAAAACCGAAATGAACCGGTTCCAAGGAAACCTCAAATGGAATCTTTGATTTCCAAAATAAAAGGACAGGCGCCACCGTCACACTTAACATTCAGCTCGAGCTCGGATAATAAGGAACGCGATCCTGTTCGACACTTTTCATTCGAAACTTCGTGCTTCCTTCTCCACTTCCTCTTGAAGACAAGAGAACAGAGTTGTCGAACAGCGATCGAATTCGTTCTATCTGCTTGGAACAGGTATTCAAGAACTAAAACAATAAAGGTGTGCAGGGAGGAGAGGGAAGAAGCGACCTTGAATGTCCATTCGAAACGTGAATAAACGAAACTAGGTTCAATGGTTGAATGTAACAAGTCTGAAGAGGCAAATTAAAAAGAAGCAATACTTCATCTTCGGAACACACAAGTTGTAGTTTTTAGAGCACCGAATTTTTTGTTGGTTTAGCATTCGAATAGTGCCAGAGCAAAAGTATCTAACTCGTCTCCAGGGTTTGAGGCGGGAGGATTATACAGAGCAAGAATAAATAAAAATTCCGTTCACCTTATCAGTTTGAACTTGCATATTCACACGCCTAATTGGCATATAACTCGTATGAATTATAAGCAAATTGAATACAAGAATCATATTGTTCTTCAAATTGATGAAACATTTTGACACTATGCCGTCCGCACATCTAATAGAGACTTTTGTTTGGCACTCGTAAGGAGATGGTCCAAATAATTTTAGTTATCATATCAGATAGTGGACTTACCAAAATTTCCTCGTACGCTATCTAATATAACTTCTCGAGTATAATTAACCGCTTGTAAATTAGTGACCAATAATTACAGAAAATTCTAATTTGCATACGATTTGTGACGAATTTTGGCGATTAACCTCTGGAATGTAGTTATTAGACTAGCATCAGAATACTGAATGAATATTTTGGACTTCCGACCTATTGAAACTAAAATGCGATACAGAATTTCAATTGTAGTCTCAAATTCAAGTAAATTTCATACATTTAACTCGTGACGTTTTTAAGTTATCACGTGTATATGTTTGAGAAAATACAGAACAAACCCTCGACGAATTGGATCCAAACTTAACATATATATACACATTGGATGTTGAATATATGTATCCAAATTTTTCTAACTCGTTTCATGTTGTAATTATAGAATTAACTTTCATCTTGATAACCAGGCAGACAAACTTTCTCAAAATGGGTATCTTGTTTAAAATTTGATTTAAAAATATACAGCCTTGGTGTAAAAACTGTAAATCAAATTTCATCCGTCTAATTCGAATCATCAAGTTCACATGTAGATAAATGTTTTTCGGACCTGGGGAGTAATCAGACGTGAAGATTATCAAAATTCCAGCCCGAATTTTTTTAACAATAAAACTTTCTTTGTCTGCGGAAAAGAACACCCCCCAGAAAAACCAGAAATATTCAACGACTTGCATTATAAGGTTGAATAATTAACTCATCAATATATCTAATAATTCATTTTTCAATTCCTTCTATTAGTTCACACTCCCTATATTATATATATATCTTTACCAAATTTTCAACAGTCAATAAAATTCTTTTTGTTCATCTATTGAAGTTTAAACACATTTTTTAAAAAAATTGTAGTAGATGACACTTAATGTTGAAGCAGTTTTTTCAAATATTAATTCATTAATCAAATTCAATTAATTTTTAATATTTTAAATAGAATTTTAGCAGTTTGTAATGAAATTTGAAATCAACAGGCAATAGATCAATCGGTAAAATGCAATGATTTCGGTATTTTTCGCATGAAAGCCAAAGAATGCGATTTCATTTCTTGAGAAAATCAATGATTTCTTGATAAATTATATTAATTGCGATTATTTAATAAAAAGTAACTAAAACAAGAAATTTTCTTTGTTAACCTAAGTAGGAATTCACTTAATTTTTTTAATATTACTTGTTATAAACGAATTGAGAGAGTAATTCCGAATGTATCAGGAATGTTTGATGGATAAATCCCTTTTCTACCCTTCCCAGCTAATTTCTACAAGCAACTAAATGATAAAATTATCTTTTTTTTTTGTACGAAAATCAAAAATTACTACACAAATACATTACATTCTTCTACAAGCGTTATATCTTGACAATGGATAATCCATTATTGTGGAATTACAACTAAAGTAATTAATAATTTATACTTACAATTAATCAAATTTTTAATTAAATCTATTTTGATATTCAAATTATATTTTTCATTCACAATTATTTTAATTCTATTTACACCAGTCAAAATAAATATTTTAAACATGACAATGGGAAGGTTAAAAAAATGTCTGTTACAAAGCAGGTAAACGCCATAATAATTATCTAATGAAGAAACACGTTCGACTGCAACTGTAGTTACACCCTAACTTTCAAAATCACCTTGAACTGAATCAAATTGAAATTAGTCAGAAGAGAGGTTTTAGCCATTGAGGAAGCTAAATTGAAATATTTACATTAAATTCAAAAAAAAAAATCAGTTATTTCAAGGTAATTGCCATATGGAATATTTTATAGCTTTATTTTATTTTTAGTTTAAGTTTTATGGATAAAATATTAAATGCTTAAAAAAGTCTGCAGTTGTGTGATTTTAATAATTAAAAATAAATTAAATATTGCCTTTGATTAAATTCAATTCGAAGTCAATTTTCATTTTTTCTCTTAGCAACGCAAAGTTTAAATTCCAATTTTATAAACTAAAAATTTTCAAATGATTCAATGCATTTATTCATGAAATGAAATATAAAGATTCCCTTTTGAAGTTGCAAAATAAATCTCAGATATTTCAGTTCGTGTTTATTCACTCCCAATTGGATTGCATTTCAAACTTGTTATTGCTTAGTCAGCTGGTTGAAAATTAGCAGCTGGTTGAATGAACCATCTAAATGTTGGCTTAGACAATAAATACAAATGTATTGCGTTTGCAATTTGATTTACATGTCATACGCAAAATATAGAAGACAATAGTACACGGAAAAAGATGTAATATTGGATTTGTTTTACACGGAGTAAACAGCATCAGAAAGAAATACTGAAAATTAACACCGACAGTAGAATGTCTCGCATCGTATATTACAAATTAAATGATCAGAACAACTTTTGAGATTGTGGATAATAAGAAATATATCAAAAATCTATCAGTGAAATCAGAAAATTCTTCTTTCATTGTAGCAAAAGTTTAAATTTAATATCGTTTAAATCAAATATTTATCTTCTTAATGTAAACAGTGATCACTTAAAATCTACACGCGCAGAAATATTTGTTCCGATCAAGTTATCGTTACCTATTACCGAATAACCTATACCGAATGTGGTGATTAAAATATTCAAAAATAGCGTGTTTGGTTTCAAATATTAGGTATTTATTAAAAATATATTTGCTTGTGTGCGATTTTCACATCACCAGTAGAGAATACAACAATATTAAGTTAAGATTATAGTGCACTTAGTTTTCCCATGGAATTCAATTTCGAAGCAATTGAAATTTTTGGAACGTTTGGTATCAGTAAAATAAGCATAAAAATGAAAGAAAAATGAACAAAAATAAGCAATATTTTGGAATTCAAGAAATCCTATGAAATTTATCAAAAGAATATTTTTAAAAAAACAACAAACTAGATCACACTATTTAACAAACTAATGGGATATACAAACATATAAAAATCAGAAACAGGCATGAAGTTTTAAATTGCATTACCTAGATAAAAAAATCTATACCTTCTTTTATCTGATATAGATCAAAAGGAAGGCCGAATAACTATTCACGGTAATGCAGTTTTAAAGAACTTGTGAAGTGTGATTATTCCCAAGAAAAGAAAGGAATCTTGGTGAAGTTGGCCATTCTACCACGTATTTCAATCTGGAATGATTGTAATTAGTACTATTCGAATCTGATCTTAAAAAGTGGATATGCACTATTATCCTTAACATTTTATAGCAATGATAACCGGATACCGTTGGTTTGTTGCTAATATTGGCCAAATAAAGCGAAAGTTGAAGTGCTATTATTTCACATTGTAAATCATTATAAAATAGAGCGGATGAAAAATTGAATACCAATTGAAAAGTAACAACGTAATGATGAGTAAAATTTTCAGTTAAAGAGTTAACATCTTAAAAACAAGCAATTTTTTAAATATAAATAAACCTTTAAATAAATACCTTTAGATAAATTAATATCAAGGTTTAATGCTTAAACTGTTTTCTTCACAGCAATTTGTTACGATTTTTATTCAGTGTTATAATGACAAAGTAAAAATAAGGAATAAAATATTTTTTATGCGATAAAAATTCTTGCACCAAGAAAGATTTTTAATAAAAATTATTTTTAGTTAATTTGTTTGGAAAGGTAAACAGTATTAACGCAACATATTTTTTTGTAATTGCAGTCACATTATTTTCCTAATAGTATTATCTAGCCTGATCTCGTCCAGCCCTCTTTTTATCAACTAGATTCACAATTAATTGGTCTGTGGCTAGAATGTAATTTTACATGCTTTTATTTAAATTTGTTTTATTTTAATGATAGCAATGCTGTAATCGATTCTTTGCTCATTTTTTAACGCATTAAAGATTTGAAATTTGGTACATTTTTTCACTACCCATAGAAAGTATAATATTTCAATATTTTATGGGCTTTATTACAAGTTAATGATTTTATTTTAGTTAAATTGATTCTTTAAATACTTGAAAAGAATTTTGGGGAAAAAATGATGAAAAGATTCTAAAATATTCATAATGGATTATAAAATATAAAAGAGTAAAAAAAATTATATTATTATAAGTGTTCTAAGTTGTAGAGAATTATATAAAAACCATGGAAAGAGGAAAAAAACCCGTTAACCCTTTCGGCCCTCTCCATGCTTGTGCCACCCCAGTATTTTAAGTTCTTAATTTTGATTTCTTTTTAAACCAATGGTGGCATTGGCCATGACATCCTGGTTCCTATACCCGCGGTGAAAATGAGATGGAATTCAAAGTGGATGATCTCTTGGTGACCGTTTATCGTTAATTTCCAACATTTTTTTTTAAATTCCACATTTTAAAAATTCAGGAATAAGCGAGAGCGTTATGAGCTGGAATCATTACTTAAGTGAAATTAAGTCTTCTATAAATAATCACTAGAAATTCTTTATTAAAAAATCACTAAGAATTGAAAAATAAATTTAAAAAAATAAAATAAATTAAAATTCCAATTTCTATGTGTATTTTCATTTGTATTTCAAGCTTCTATTTCATTCTACTCCCCGAATTTTTTCTAAATAATTATTTAAAGAATTACCTTACTCTAAAACGTATGCACTTTCACAAAGACATGGACCTAAAAGAGCTCAAAATGTATTAGCTGTGAGCTACTAATACAAGGGATTTTCTTTTCTTTTTTTGTATCATGAACGTGACCTAATATAAACCAATAACTCTCAACATGATATCCAAAACAAAAATATTGAACAACCTGGTTTTGGAATGTTACCTTAAAAAGGTTCCCATGAATTACAATTTGAAAGTATCATTACACAGCGTGAACACATCATAAATTCAAAAATTCTTTGTCAAAAGAAATCCCACTCCTCAGGAGGTGTAAAAAGATACCGAACTTTCTATGCATATTTTAACAAAGCCGAGAAGATCCATTACATATCTAGATCGCAATATAATAAACACTACAAGTACTTGAATATTCTCAATTTATTCAAGTGCAGATCTATCAGATAGTTCTTTTCAAGCTGCAACGGTTGGCCGATCTTTAAAAGAAAATAAATGGCTCGAATTGTGGGAGAAAATTATTTTCACCCACAATGAGGATCTTGTGAAAATGGATTTAAATTAAGGCTATTTGTGAATAATGGAAATAAGGTTGTGCACAAAATAATGAAAATTGAATAATGGTTATTTGAATAATGGCTGAGTAAATTTGGAAGTCAATAGAATAAAATAAGGTTAAGAGTTTTTTTTTTGTTAAATGGTAAAATTTCACTGAACTTAAATATTTTCGATTAATAATTTATAAAATATTAGTTTTTTTTGTGTGTGCACGGATATAAATAATTAAATTTCTTTAATACAATTTAAAGTAATTTATTTTTTTGATAAATTTTAAAATTATTTCATTTCATTTTTGTTTTTAAAATCTACAAAATTAAATAGAATGAGATTGTTTCTTTTATTTATAAGAACGCGAATGATTTTTTTACAAAGAAAACTCATTTGAAATCAAAATTCTTACTTACATTAGTAAAAAATATGACAACAAATTTCTGGATGAAAAATTTTTGTTCTTGGAGTTTCTTTTTCCCTTCTTTTTCGCTTTTTCTTTCTTTTTTTAAAAGAATTTATGGTATTAAAGAATGTTTAAGAGAAGAAATTAAAACCTTCTTTATTCAATGTTTTGGCAACACTGTGGTACGTTAAGATCGGCATTTAACAAAATAAGCTTAATATACAGAGTATCCATAAATTGTTAACAGCATAAAAATTTTCATAAAAATAATGAATTTTATTAAGTTTTAAAAAATTAATACGCACAGTGATTTATTTTCTTGAATACTTACAATACAAGTTTTTTTTCTATGAAAATTGCATTGTTTAATTTTAAAAAAAGCAATCTTGAAGTATTACCCTTGAGACTTCTGGCGCTTATATGCATTTAAGTATCCCGAGCACGTTTTATACAATAAAGAAATTAATTTTTTAATTATTAAATAACTCCAAAAATAACTTTTTTTCATATTTTTTTGTAACTTTATCCAGTGATTAATAGATCTAATTGATGACTTTGATGTCTCAAGATTCAAAATGATGTTAATGTTAAATGAACAGTTTTAACATGTCATCTAAATACGCAAAAAATTACTGTGTGAATGTGTTATCCTTTTAAGCTTTGTTTATATTATGCGAAACCTTTTTGAGAAAAATATATTCAAAAAAATAAATAACATATACCACTTTTCATGTTTCCACTTAAAAATATTGAGATATTAAAAATGCGGATAGTGCGCTCTTATATATCTAGATAGCTTCTTATCATAGATATGGTGTATAAAGTTATTACCAGGCTAGTATATCAGCTTTATGGTTCTTATAGACCGAATTTATAGACTTAATAACGATGCACATCAGTGTATTGAATAATTACTTTGTAAAATATAAAATTTTAAACGATTTCATCCAAATAGATATATGTAAAAAATTATTTTGAATGTTGTTGGTAATGCGAACTTATAGAAATAATTCTGATGCAGAAAAAAGGGGCTATTAAATTATTAAAAGATAAAGTTAAAAATATTTTTTTTTATAAAAGAGGAAATAAATTGTAAACTATCATTTGAAAATATTATAATTGTTCTGAGTAGCAACTGATGATGTGCAGAAAACTCGAATTTTAAACTGGGTCATTTTGCATTAAACTCTAATAGATAAATTATTAACTACTAAAAAAATCGCAAAGAAATATAAATGAAAGAAAAAAGAAAATTTACAATTCAAGGGACCTGTCGTTTTAACAAGATGGATTTTAGTATAAATGCTGTTTCAGTAAGAAGACTATTTTTTAAGACAATATGGCAGTCTTGCTTTTTCGCTAGATAATTCATTTTTCTTCCTCAAAAGAAAAACTGAATTAATCTATGTCCCAAAATAAATCCTACATACTGTTAAAAAGCGATATTTACACACAATTTTTTGAGCTATTATATACTTAATGAACAAATTGTATATTGATGCGCTTGCGAAAAATGTTTTTCCATGCTATACATTTGCAGTAGTCGCGTGAAAACAAAAAAATTAGTCCATCTGACATTCACTATACTCTCGTTTTAAAAGGTAAAAATCAACTTCTTTACTCCTGAAAGAACGAACTCTTCAATGGAAGTTACCTTGGTGAAAATTATATAACATAATTCCATGCGTCAGTCGGAAGGTTTCCAAGGACACGTTTAAAAAGACACCCGTGCACATTTTGTTTATTGTATTCCATGTCGATAGGCAAGTTTTTTTCCCCGCCTTTTTTGTGCGTAAGGTAAAAAGCATTTTTTATGTCATTTCTCAAGCACTTGTGATTCTATCATAGGACACTTATTAATAAAAGATATATCTTCATTAAATTCAGAGTTCGAAACTTCAAGAAATTATAAAAATAATGACTATATGAAGCGAATGTTAGAGATTTAAACATGATTCGATTTCTTATTTAATTTTTTAAATATTGCATGAAAAAAAGATTTATTTTAGAAAACTAAGATTTAATATATTTTAAAAACATTTTAACTTAATGTTTTAAATGAAAGGAAATGAATTTAAAAAAGAGAAACGATTGTGCACCTTTCTCATTTATAAACATTTTTTTTTTTTTTTTCATTTACAGGTTTAACATTTACTATGTGAACAGAAGAGATTTGAAAATCAGGTCCAATATTTCAATTACTGTTTATTCTAATCATCAAGGATTTCAAATTAAATTGTATTCTAGGTATACCAATTTCCACCCGAAGGAACATATTGGTGTATATGGGCCTATTACGGCCCCAAGAAGTTAAAGGTATATGGCTTCTCTTTTAACAAATGGTGGATTTGATTTTATATTTTAACATTTTTTTTTAATTTAATCATTTTGTAAATTTTTTTCATTTTAATAGTTTTGTGAAAATATATATGCTTTATTGGTTTAATTTTTAATAGACGCATAAATTGTGACAAATTACGATGAAGTTATTTTACAGAACTTGTCAAGCAATATATAATTATCAGATTAATAAGTAATTAATTTTCAATTAATCTTTGTGATCTGAATCAATAATCGTCATCTTTAAGGAGCCTTTTGTCTCTAAAAATGGGAATGTATTTGGTGTATTGTAATGTAATCTGTCGTTGGAATTCTAAAGAATATTTACGTTATTTTATAATTCATAGAATTTTTACTCACAAATTTGATTGGCAGACAGTTTACTATGTCTTTTCAATCGATTTGTCCGCGGGGGGGGACTCTCAGCTTAGCAGTCGTAGACAACAAGCTAGTCTATCTAATCGGAAATCTAATATCTTGAAATGATTATCCATAAAATATAGAAACTCTGATTTAGTTGTATTTTCTGATTTATGTCTTTTTGATTCTGAAACGAACTTGGAAATCTGTTAATGTACTGACAGTAAAAACATTCAATACAAATAGTGCAAAGAAGTCAGCTTTTATTAATATATATATAAGATTTTTTTTAAATGAAAATTAACAGTTTTCTCAAAACATTTTTATCATAACTAGATTTGATCCAAATGTAAATATGAAATTTTGATCGAATTTCCCCCCATTTACTGGTAAACTCATTTGAGAAATTTTTAACATTTGAGTACTTAATAGTACGTTTTCCTTATTTTAATAAATTCGTAGTTAGTTGACTTTGTTTTAGTAAATTTCGTTTTATTTACATGGATGCTAGGAATAGTGTTTTTGAAAAAAATTAACAATTTTTTTTATAATAGTGTATTACGAAACATTCCAAACATTTAAATGAAGGAAATAACGAATTAAAATAGTTTTAAAAAGTTCTTGGGAAGTTAAGTGTAGTCCATTATCAATGAATATACTGGAAGTCATAAAAAACATTAAAGTGTCAGACGTTGAAACTATAAGCTAAAGAAATTAAGTAAGATATAATAAAAGAAAATTCTTAAGCATTCTTTTTTTTAAAAAAATGGAAATATTTTATCATTTTGATTAAAATTCTAATTTATGAGAAGTATTTTTGACAATACATTTATCGTTTTGTTTTGACATCTTAGATTTTTCTTGGAGAAAAAAATAGTCACGACCTTTTAGAGTACTCATTCAAGTTTATTTTCTAAAATTTTTTAAAAATTAATGGTTATTCTACTTTTTATGAAAATAATGAATTCTTAATTCAAATTTTTAATATATAACGGAAATATTTATAGCTTATTATCGAAGCCGAACCTACAACTCCATATCAGAAAAAATATACCTTTTCCTAATAAAAATTCATGAATAACTTCATAAGGATTTTCTTACTCATGTCTAATTACATCATAAAATAAAGAGACTAATATTTCGAATCACGAATTCTGACACCAAAAATAAATAAATAAATAGATAGATAGATACTGACACTCAAAAAAAAAAAAAAAATTCTGAACATAAAATTAAATTCTCAATTCTCCCGTTGCTGTTCTGTTCTTGAAGATTCGATTTTTTTTAATGACAAGAATTAATGTTTAGGGCGAGAATCGGTAATTATTTTTTATTTTTCTTAGGATAGATTATCATTAGAGTAATATTTTTCATCATTCCTGACCATAACATTGAATTAATCATCAAGAAAAATAGCCTGCAGCTTCAAAAAAAAAAATAGCTCATCCTGTTTTCAGAGCCCATTAGTTTGGAGGAGGGAATTCATCCAAGATTGGCTGCTGTCGTCTAAGAATGTTGAATACTTATTAAACCGTTAATTATATAACTAACTTACATAACCACTTCAGAAATAATAAGCTCAGTTTGTCGAATAATCTTTTTATATAATTGAAGTCTAGTAAAAATTATGTTTTAAATATTGTTATTACATACGTAGATATTATGCAATTTGATTTAATATTTGAAAAGTGTTTCTATCGCCGTTTCTCATAACATATCAGTAACAAATTTAACACTTTTTCTTTTCTATTTTCTAGAAACGACATACTTATTAACCATGCAAATTTTATTATGAATCGTCTGCATTAATTTTAAATGCTGATTCTGGAATGCATTCTTATTATATTTTTTATTTTGAAAGTTGAGAAACACGAACTCTTACTGAATTTCAATTCACTTATACTTATTCAGAATTTCATTAATTTTGCTTCGTATTTATTAAAGCGTTCTTAAAGATTCTAAAGAAACCTGCCTTTTCAAAACTCCATTGTATTCCTATTAAAGATTAAAATCATGATTATAAAAATGCAGGATCGAAAGATTTCTCAAAGTTTTTTCTCTCTTTACAAATAGTTTAAATTCAAAAGATGTTGCGTAAAAAAAGAATGGAGGACGTTAAAATTGGATAAAGTATGTTATACAAAATGAAACAAAGAGGTTAGAATAGTAAAATTAAAAACGAATTCTTTGCAGAATAGGATTATTTGCTAAACACAACAAATGCAAAATATTTTATAGAAATGACAGTGTTTTGCATTTCAAATTCTAATTATTATGAGATAAATCCATTCTTTAGGAAATTGAATTTATTAGCTAAAATTGTTTACAAATTTAAATTCCTGGACTGTTTTGATAAAATCCATATTCCAATTGACAGCAACATAACTATCCCGTTTATGGATTCTCTTCCTAAAATGTGAAATTCCTTTTCTATTTTGTTATCTCCCCCCCCCAATCCTATTAGTTTAACTATATTTAGATTTTATTTTGATATAATACCATTATTCTGAATTCCATACCATAAAAGTTGGAGCAAATTCGACCAAGTAAGGCAAATTAAATCTGCAACTAACCAACAAACGTGGAGCATATTAATAAATTTCGAATTAAGAATATATCTTCAGTCAGATGTCCCCCACGATCCTTATTTTCGAACCCGAATGTTCTAAATTTAATTATATTAATTTCAACCACGATCGAGAAAAAAGCCAAAAACTAATGACCATAGTCTTCACGAACTGCACAATATTAACTGCATAATATGCTTCCTTTATAATAGAGAAGTAAAAGCAAATAAAAACAATTGTAATCTTAGATATAAAATTAACAGCTTTAGAAAGTTTCAAGAGAAACGCAACATTTGAATTTACCAACATTTGTGCAGTAAAGAGTTGGCAACGCTATTATAAAAACTATTTGACGGCTGCTGGTTTAGGGCTAGTAAAAAATGGAACGTTACATGATCGAACAAAGTTTTAACGCAAGATTTAAATTAAATAAAAAAATATATAGTTTTTTTTCTTTAAATTGTCATATTTTTATTGAATTGTTAAGTACACAGGATAGGGATATAATATACAGAATAGGCAAATGGCTCTCGCGGCTTTGCTGCACATATGCGCTATGTTGTCAAAATTTGCTACGGCCATTTTGCATATATGAGGCTGAATTTCATTGATGTAATTCCTCCTTAAGTGTCTCCATGCTGGTTGGATGGTCGGCATAGATCTTTGACTTTAAATAATCCCACACACACAAAAAAATCAAATGGTATTAAATTACACGATCTAGGGCGTCAATTCTGAGATTTTTGAACTGGGGTTGACATATTTTCATTATTTATGAAATATTCCTTAACAATGAAAACATTCTATCGTGTAACTCTCGATTTTTTACAAGCCCTAAAGTATTAGATGTCCGAAGTTTTTTTTTTAAATAAAATCACCAACACTTAATTGCACGAAAAATGGCAAATTTAAATAGCACGTTAATTTTGGAACGCCTTATATTTAAGAATGAAACTTCTTACTTTCTGTCTGATTCAAAATCGTTATTTATTCTATGGACTTGGACAGTCTAAACAACACTATTGCGATTTAATATTAAAAAATATTTACAACCTATAGAAACTTGACACATCTTTAAAGTGCCATTAATACAATAAATAAGTTATTATACAAAACAGTTTCACAAATAAAACTAACAAAACTATGAATTTTAATCGTTGAATAGAATTTTATAATAAAACCTCTTTAGTATGTCGTTCATATCCACACATCGTTTTACTCTTATTTTCGTTCGTTTTTCTTTGTTTTAATGTTAAGAAATTTTTATACATGGTACGCATTTAATAAGAATATAGCCTACAGTAACGTTGAGTTGATTTTGAATTCAAATAAAAAGGACAGCATTTTTCTTCTTCTGACAACAGAACTAAGCAATAGACACATAGCTGATGGTAAAATTTTTGAAATTACCTGTTTTGAATATTAAATTTAAATATCAATTTACTTTAAAATATAGAAAATATAGATATTATAATAGATATAGTATTATATATTTAAAAACAGTCTCGTTTTATTATATATCTGAGATAAATTCAAGAAAGAAAAAAAATGCTTAAAAAAATGCTTAAATATACTAGTCATTCAAGATGGGTTATTGCAATAAGAATACTATACTTATCATTCGAAATTGTTCAATTATTTAAAAGCTGGATTCTTAAATTTAATATATTTAATTACTCATATCTTGACATAATAAACTGAATATTTGAATGTTACTATGAATATTCATATTCAGAAATCTATCATTATTTTGTTTGCCTAACATAATTAAGTATTTAGCTAACATTTCTACATGATGTACTCAACAGTACATCTTGTACTAATGAGACTTTGTAGTAAGTTTAAAAAATAGTAATTTAGAGCCAAAATAAAGTTTTCTTCCTGTATTACTTTGAAATAGTATTAAAAAGAACACACACATAAACAATATAAATGTAACTGGGAATAAATGACTGACTCTAAAAGTTGTGAATGAATATTTTTATCTGATTATTTCACGTGATTCTCAGAAACGGGGAAATTTTAAGGATTAAGCTTATTATGATGCACTATCTAATTATTGTTCCGCGATATTCTACCTAGATAAGACAGTCGCCACCGTATTTTGGGATGGTTTCTTACTATCAAGGGAAAAGAAAGATAACGTGTGTTGAAAGTGAGGTTTACGACCTTTACTACGCAGCAAAAAAACAAATTTATCCCAATGCAGACACACTATATCAATCTGCAATAAATTAATCACTGGAGACATAATAAATCACTGTATAATCTGTCAAAGGCAGCTTAAATTCTTATAAACGATTTAAAAACAGCAACATAAAAACTCAAATTAACAACGTTAAAATTAAAATAATTTGTTACAACTATCTTTTTATATTCTTCCTTGGATGCAATTTACAAATACAATGTTTATATAGCCTATGCAAAATGCTGTATTTAATTTTCATTACTTCATTATAGCAATAATGAAGACCTTTTCTGTAAATGCTATTTTATAATAAATGTATGAATTCCCGAAGCATTGGAACTTTAAAATCATACGTTTAAAACAATGAGATGAAACTAATTTAACCTACACTGCATCTAGTAGTCGTTTGGCTACACAATTTTATTCCCATTTATGATGACACACATTTATGATTTTTCAAATAATTCTTCACATGATTTTTTCAAAAGGCAACGATGAGTGTCCGTAAATCCTTCCTTAAAGGCTTTTTGACAAATATTTGTATAAAAGATTGATATATGGTAATAGCGATATTGGGAGTAAGTTTAAATGAAGATTTTGGAAAATACCAAAATGTATGAATAATCCAACCATCAAAAATCAATCCATTAAAAATAATTTTTTGTTCCTTAAAAAAATATATGTAATGTAAAAAGAGACATTTTGTGGCAGAAATGTTACAATGTGATTTATCTCAAAGGGGTATTGCCTAATTCATAATACATCCATTTGGCCATATTTTAAAAAAATTTCACAAAAGAAAATAGAACTATTTTTAAAAAATAATTTTCCTAAATTATATGCAGCTATTCGAGACATTTTTTTTTGTAAAAACAACAAAGTCTTGCATTTTAGGGTTAAAATATATGAACAGAAATCTGAAGATTACTTAAATCGCATTTACAATCGAAAGTTGATTATACCTGTCTGTAATTCTTGTACCGAAGTCATGTGTCGACTGAGATTTTGTTGCGGTTAAAATACCAGAGTTTAAATAAAATTTGCCGGCAATAGAAAAGGCTGAGCTCACTTCTCTAAGATGGCTAATCAAAATGTTACATGTAAAAAATGTGCTACTATGAGCAGCTTGCATAATTTTGCAAAAACAACGGAATTAGCTGCGAAACCGTCTTTAATTGGCAAAGAAGAGTTATCTGGAACTGGCAGTCTTTTGATCTTAATAGACTGGGGGGAGAGGAATAAAGTTTATGTTGCAAACCTATTAGATCTGTTGACGACACGAAACTTCAAGGGAAAAATTATACTTGTTTTCCGAAATTTCGTCAACAAATGTTTACAAGTGAACATGTAACTTGAGCCAAGTAAAGTTTCGCCATTTGAATTTAAACGTTAAATTTAATGAGCAAAATCAGCAAGAAAGAAAATAAAAATCAATAGATGAAAAGTTTAATCCAATGTACCAGTACAAATTCTAACAAACATGTATGCGGGTTAATAACTCGATTCAATATTCCATCCACTTTAAATTCAAGATTTTGACTTCTCCGAGACAAAGAAACATAGAAAATAGAATTATGTCTGTCTGTGAGCATGTTCCTTTAAAACCACTTTAAGCTAGAAGAATGAAATACGGCATATGAATGCAAGACTAAATTTGGAGTTGTCTACTAAATTTTGAGCGAGACCCATTCAAAAAACATGTATTCAGACAGCTGAACAAAAGTTTACAAGTGAACGCGAACAGTTATAAAATGTGAGGAACTCCAACAATAAATTTCATTATTCAGTCTTCGCACTGATGATGATGAAATTCTGTAACAAATTTAGATCAAATTTTTCAAAGAGTTGACAGTATGCTGGGGGACACTTATGCTTATAGCAGCAATAACATAAAAATTCCATGATTATTTTAACCCTCTATGGTCCAAATTTTTGTTTTAACTCTAAAACAAATCGTGAAAACGAAAAATCAGAAATTATAAACCTATATATGCAAAAGAAAACAAATTTTGGTGTTTAAACAATTTCATTGCATTTTAATCAGTATGTGACTTTGAAGTCACACCGGCCTATAAAATCTGGACTTCTGTGTATAATAGATCATATGTGAAAGTCTATAAAACAATTTGCATTTGTGTAAGGCATAAATGGGCATGCATCCATAAACAGTTTGGTAATCACTGACAAAAACAAATAATTTCAATTGAATCAAATAGTTTCGCACAGTTTTACTGCCAACAGTTTGCACAGCAATTATTTTGCTATTCCGGGTTGATGAGCCTAGCAATGGTCATGAATACTAATATTGGTTCTGTTTGCAACGTCGCAGAGTTAAAATTTAAGCCCCATCTCATGAAAAAAAACCCATAATTATTTTGTAAAATGTCAATAAATTAAAATGTGACCCGAAAGTTACCCGGGCTCATAGAGGATTAAATGAAATTTAGAATACTATTTTCCGACTACAACTGTAGTTCTGTTTCAAATTCTGGTTTTGATCGGTCAAAAAGGATGTCTGAAATACACAATCAATTTTCTATCGTTTATGTAATAACCATTGCTTTAATGTTTAATTACTCCAAAAAATCTCTAAGAATCGCTCGTTATATTCGATAAAATGGCTATAATAATGTTAAAGATCGATCATTCTTAACTTAAAATTTAATGTTAAAGATCGATCATTCGCAAACAATATGCGATTAATTTTTTACTATGCTATAAAATATATAATTCTCCCGAGTGAAAATAAAAATATAAGCATTTATGGTTCGAATATACAACCATTTTTTAAATTTCAAGTTTGATTTTTTTTTATCTCAGAAAGGAAATTGAAATGATAAATTATGAAATTAAATGGTGTGAAGCAATAAATATTTTTCGATATTGGTTTAGTATCAGACGATTTCAAGTTTCGTCCTCGGCTCTTTTTCCCCTTCTGAATTTTCAAAACCAATTTTTTATTGATTTTAATTAAATATTAATAACTTTAAATACTAAATTTTCAACTGAAATAACTACACTTTTAATTGTGGTTCAGTTGAGTGGTTTTCATGACCTTTAGTACAAAGATTCGAATTTAAATGCAATTTTAAGCGAAATAGTAATAAAATTACATAATTGTTTCAATTTTCCAAACACTATTTAATAACAAAATTTAAAAAAATTTAATTTTGGGAACTATAAAACAAAATTTAAAAGCAATATTCAAAATGATGCACCGTCTTTAACAGTGACCGAGAACAGTCATCCAAATACAAAGGATTAAACAATCCTTAATTTTAACTTGAATAAGTGCGATTCTTTGGATTAAATGTAATTATAAAGTTAAATATGCTAAGAAAAATTCATGAAGCTTTGAGGTCTCAAATTTTCGAGGCCTAAGACAGTTAATAGCCTACATTTTCTATTTATTAATTAAATCAAGACATATCCAAATTCAAAAGGCAGAGCTTTTATGAAACTGCAGTTTTGTTAATAAAATAATTCGATTCAATGAGAATTTATTTAAAATATGCATATATTATAATCGTATAATTCATATTACAAAATAATAATGAAAATAATGAATGCCTGCAATTAACAAATTACGAAATAAAATGAAATTTAAAAATTATACCATTCTTAATTTCTATAACTTCAAAATATACAACTAAAACTTTACATTTTAGATGAAATTATTAATTTTTATATTAATACGAAATAACTGAAGTAGATGTACAAAACCTTCATTAAAATTTGTAATCAAAACTTGAAAAAAATCTGCTGAGTAATTTCAATGAGTAAACCTTTTTTTTTTTGTATTTGTACAGACTGAAAAATCATTGAAATCGTATATTTCAATTACAAATAAATGAATGTTTTCAAAACAATCTTCATACTCGATTAAATTATTCTTTATGTAAAACTTCTGCGATGATTCGACAGCTGGATCATGAAATATTAAACGGCGGGACTCTTTCTGCGCAGCTGGAGTGCGAATTGCTGACCGACAGTGAATATTAATGAAGGAATAAAAAAAAAACTGTCTCCATTAAATGCTGAAAAAAAAACAGCACTTTATTTTGGGAAAATATGAAGATTTTATGTGTTGAAATAATCTACCATCGTAAATCTAAGTAAATAAAGATAACCAAACTGAATATTACGTGATGTCTACGCTTCATACGTATTTTCAATATTTGAGTTCTCATAACTTTATTGAAATTCGAAAGGCATTCTTAAATTGCGTAAAAAGGGAATTTATACGAAATGTTCTTTTATCAGAATAAAAAAAAAAACACTTTATTAGAATATACTTATGATGTAAGTATTCAACCTATTATCACATGTCTTGTGTTGAAATATATTGAGTAACTTACTGCAAGGTGAATTTTAATTAGATATCCATAAAATTTTGTAAATTATTTCAGTTGATGTAATATTTAAATTTTCTTTTTAATCATACTATTTGAAATATATGACATGCAAAAATCGTTTAACCATTAGGAGCGTTTTCACCAACTTACTCTCATAGTGTTGAATAAAGTTTCTTTCTCTCTTATCCAGCATAAAATCGTATTGGCGAGAAAATTGGCATAAAATTAGGCGAGACCGCCAACAATTTTTAACCCAGATTTTTATTTTCTGTGTCCCTCACTTGGAATTTATATACTTCGTAGCATAGTAAAACTGTATGAATGTAAAAATAACAGCATGCCATTTGACAAAGTCTCGAAGGAGCTTATTAAAATGCCATCATTTATGGTGATTAATCTATGGTAAGCGGTTAATACACAAATGCCAGAAACTCAATATTTAATTTTGAATAATTTTTTGGACGATTATAACTGAAATTTAAAAAAGAACTAAAATTGCAGTCACAAAATATGTCAACGTTCATTCATTCATTCGTCATCGCGCTTCTAAATAATCACGTTTGCATGCATGCAGAAGTAAATATCAAACGAGTAACCATTGACAGTTTAACCCTCTACAGGCCCGTGCAATTTTCAAGTTACATTTTAATTGATCGACATTTAACAAAATATTTATAGCTTTTGCATGAGATGACGCATAAATCTTAACTATGACGTTGCAAAACAGAACCAATACTAGTAGTCATGACCATTGCTATCAACCCGACCAGCTCATCAACCCGAAATACCAAAATAATTGCTGTGCAAACTGTTGGCAGCAAAACAACGCGAAACCATTGAATCCAATTGAAATTATTTGTGCTTTTACCAGTGATTACCAAACTGTTTATAGATGCATGTACATTTATACCTTACACCAAATGCAAATTGTTTTATGGACTTTCACATATGAACTATTATGCACAGAAGTGCAGATTTCATAGGCAGGTGTGACTTCAAAGTCACATAATGATTATAATGCAATGAAATTGTTTAAATACAAAAATTTGTTTTCTTTTGCATGTATAGGTTTATAGTTGATGATTTTTCGTTCCCACAAATTTTTTGGGCGTTAAAACAAAAATTCGGACCATAGATGGTTAAGTTCCGAATTGGATACAGATTTTCACTTAAGTCGCTAAATCCACGATTGAAATTTATTCATCTAGTTTTGTTTTGTATTAATCGTGCTAATTTGTTTTCAGACTGCCGAGCAGACAGACTTCCTCTCGGCAGACTTTGTTCAAAATCAAACAAAAATTTATAAATTTGAAGTCAAGACCCTATACCGAATTTCATCAATTCATATCAAAGCGTTTTTGAGTTTTCGTTCTCAGATGTAATTCTAAAAATGGTGTTTTTTTTTTTTACAAACGCTAGAAGCGCAGAAGCGTGGGAAAATGTGGTTAGAATTTTTTGACGATTACAATATTTTCTCTCTGTATACTTTAGTATGTGAGAAAGCAAAAATCGTCCAAAAACGCTTTGCGTGTCTGACCACTTAACCTGAATCTGCCAAATGCCATTCTTCGGTGGTAGGTATTCGCAGAAAAAAAATGTTCCAACATTTTTATAATTTTGATCTTGCATTAAAAATTCTAATAATATTTTCCTTAAATAATTTCAGAGTATATTTACATTAATCGAAATTCGGGCCCTTTTCTACAATTTCAATGTATATTTTTTAACAAAAACTATTTATCTTTAAAATTAAAAAAAATTAATATTCATTGATATCAATTATATTTCTGTACAATATTTTTTTTAAAAATATATTTTAAAAATTTGTGACGATATTTTCATTGCTTCAATGACAGAATTTATATTGAAGTATGCTGCGAAGTCAATGAATGCATTTTTTAATTGTTCATTATCAGTGTAAAAATAAATTAAATTTTTTAAAAACTAAATTCATTAAATGTGAAACATTAATTTATTATGTCAAACTGACTCGGGCATTTAGATTCGAAAATATTTTTCTAATGCGTTTTTTTACTCTAAATCATTTTGAATTAGAGAGAGTACTCATTTCTATTCGCCCTCCCCCCCCCCCCAAAAAAAAAGAATTACACAAGAAATTGATTCCAATATAGATGACATTTTTAAAACCTTCAGTGAGATCATAAATATTAAATATGAGCAAATACAAGTCATTAGAAGTAATAGTGTCCCTTTTGTTAAAAATTGCAAATATATTTTGTATGCATCTTTATTACTAGATTGCTAATAGTTATTATCATTAATAGATTTTAATAATATTTTATAAACTACTGACTTTTGTAGAAATAATAACCTTTTAACCAAAACTACTTTTGAATAATTGGCTACTAAACATTAACTTTAGCCACAATGATTAACGATACATTTATTAAGAGTAAAAATTATAATAATGTTCTTATTACGGGTAACATTTAATTACCAATACTCCAGCTTTGAATAAAATACTAAACTACAATTACCGATACCCCTTCTTCGAGTAAAATACAATTTCCGATACTCCCGCTCGGAGAAAAATACAATTACCGATACCCCTTCTTCGAGAAAAGTACAATTATCGAAACTCCCGCCTCGAGTCAAATACAGTTATTGATACTTCATGTTCGAGTCAAATACAACTGCCGATACTTCAGTTTCGAGTAATATGCAACTACCCACACCCCTGCTCCGAGTAAAATACAATTACCCACACCCCCGCTCCGAGTAAAATACAATTACCCACACCCCCGCTCCGAGTAAAATACAATTACCGACACTCTCGCTCCGAGTAAAATACAATTACCGACACTCTCGCTCCGAGTAAAATACAATTACCGACACTCTCGCTCCGAGAAAAAT
>JAOUZG010048650.1:316047-390117 GCA_026289955.1 Argiope argentata | reverse complement strand
CACCCCCGCTCCGAGTAAAATACAATTACCGACACTCTCGCTCCGAGAAAAATACAATTACCGACACCCCCGCTTCGAGTAAAATACAGTAACTGATACTTCATGTTCGAGTCAAATACAACTGCCGATACTTCAGTTTCGAGTAATATGCAATTACCGATATGCCAAATTGAAATAAATTTCAACTATCGGAATTCCGATTTATTGTAAATTTAAAAAAATTTATTTAAAACAATAGTTACAAGAGAATTGTGCATTAAGATTATCACTAATGTTTTTAGTTTCTTGTTTTTAAGAATTATATAATGCACATAAAATTACTCAGAAAAATAGGTGATTTCTTACAAAATTTTATAATTTTAAAGTAATTAGAAATCTAAAATGATTATGAACCTAACCTTATTTAGTATAATAGTCATTTGGTCACAATTTTAAAACCTTCAAAAAGGATGCAAATATTAGTTAAATTGGGTGACCTAAAAATTATTCAATCTTTTAATTAGATGCCTTGTTCTATTTGTGGGCGTTACATTCCTTTCACTCGGCACAAAAAGCACCCGATATATTTAAGCGAGCCCAAAAGATTTTGGTTTTAAATCATTTGCCATTTTAGAGCCAAAATTAAAAAGTGCGTCTTCCATTACATGTTAAGGTCATATCCCATTAATGTTAAAGTCATATCCCATTATAGATTAAAGAATTAAAAATAGCTTCGCCTTGAATAATTACCAGAGAAGTCCTTGATTATTGCTGTTCATACTCTTTAGTCTTGAAATGGATCCAAAATTCATAAACTATCCATAATTATGCAATCATTTGCTAGAAAATATGTATCGACTACCAAGTATGAAATCATCCATTTTTATATAGGAGGCATTTATGAAATCGAAGTTAATAAGCTGTATTACTAAAAGGCTACTTTTCAACTAAAGGAGCATACAACTCTTATTAACGCTAAAGTAATTGCATTTGCATTAAAACTTGAATAAAACTCAGAAAAGTTTGCCAATATTGATCCAATATTAAATAGAACTAGGCATAAAAATTAAACTAATCTAGTATCTGATTGGCCATGGCATTCATTATACGAAAATTCAGTGACTATAGATGTTATATCACAGTTCTAATAAAATCAAACTGATCCATGTAAATTCATATTTTGCTTATTCCTTTTAATAGCAAAGTAATTCATAATTTTTAATGATAGCTGAAACAAATGGTAAAAGATTTAAAAATGTCTAACTGAAGAAATTTATAAACAACAATAGAAACAACTTGACACAAGAAATAAAATTACCGCCGTTTAATTCTTCTTTTTCCATCTGTGAAATTGTATAATCAAGTTCAGAAGTGGTTGATGGCCGATGCATTTTCAAAACAAATTTCCAAAATCAACTTAAAAAAAGAATAACTTAAATAAAAAGAACATTTAACGCTGCAACGACACCGATAATTTCAGCAAGTGAGCAAAATTCCCGACAAGCACGGGATGGCAATACATTCGAAACTTTTTCATTTGTATTCATCCGCTGTAACGAAATTAGAATACTTCTTTAAAACACTTTTTCCATTCCTACAATTAGTTCACACTCTCCCTATATATATCTTGTTCAAATTTTTAATCGTCAATAAATTACATTTTATTCAACCACTCAAGTTGAAATACATTTTTTAAAAACTTGTAGTGTATGATACTTGATGTTAATACAGGTTTTTCAAATATTAATTCATTAATTTTTATATTAATTAATTTTTAATCATTTAAATCAATTTTTAGCAGCTTGTAAAGAAGATAGAAACCAGCAGGCAGTAGCTAAGTCGGTAAAACGCGAAGATTTCAATATTATTCGCGTGAAGGTGAAGAATGATTTTCGCAAAAATTGAATTCCCAATCATTTTTTGATAAATTATTTATATTAATTGTAATTACTTAATAAAAACTAAAATAAAATTTCTTTGTTGTTATAAGTAGGAATTGATTACATTTTTTAAAAATATTATTTAATAGGTTTTTACAAATTTTTCATGGTCAAAACGAATGCTTTTTAAAATATATATATATACATTCTTACAGAAATTTTGTCTAAAATAAAATTAATTTTTCAATTCCTCTTATTTGATTGTATATATCATAAAATGTATATATTTTGTTATTGTATCAAAAATCACAAAATAAATTCCTTTCTTACTTCAAAAATTATAGAAATGATGGTCAATTAAGCGCTATCTCTGGTATTTTTTCATAACATTTTGAATATTACAATCAACATATCATTCTAGTCGATCTAGTCTAGAATTCTCTCGACAATACGATTCACATAACAAGAATTGCCGTTGATGACAATTTTTTGACGGCACGATCCACATCACAAATATACTGTAATCGATGACAATCTTTTGACAACGCGAACCACGTAACAAGTACTATAGTCAATGGCAATAGCTTGACAACGAAATCCACACAGCATGAATTGTAATCAATCTCAATCCAAGTTGATAATGTCAATTTAGGTTCATAGTAGGTTAAATGTTATGGATGATAATATAATTTCACCACTTAAATATTTTGCCCATATGCCGTACGTCCATCGATTTATTAAATTTTTATAGTTGTAAACAAAAAATAAGCCATTCACAATAATAATAATTCAATAGTAAAATGACTTTGAATGTGTAGATAAGTCGAGTATTCGAATTTTTTGTAGTATTCCATTTGAATCAAAATAAGAAAACATTCCCAAAATAGGTGTCATCTTATTAGAGAGTCAAGAAAATAAAACTAGTAAATGGTTCAGACGAGTTTCTATAGATTCTAAGACTTCAAAAAGAGGTCTGTAAAATCACGCAACTTTCACCAGAATTTCTACTAATTTCAATTTCTGGTTTTTCAAATTATGTTTGATACATGTTTAAAATTATATTTTATACATACATGCAATTATATATATATAATACTTGCGTTCAAATACAATTGGTTTGTATCATAACTGATTATATTTTGAAATATTGATAATATACCAATCAATATCAAATTTCGTTTATTATAGAGCAGGAAGCATCAAATGGTGTGAATAGGGTAAAAAACGCACATTCAATCAAAATTTATTAAAAAGCTATTTTTGGTATTCTTAGCGCTTAAAAGGATATTTTATTTTTAATCCCTATTTAGATTCAAATTTTAAAATAAGCGCAGATAATTTTTAACCAAATTTACCATTTACACGCAACGGTACAATAATATTTAATTCCATTAACTAGTTTGTATAAGAACGGGTTGAAGTTCGACATGAGCTAACTTTCACAAATCATAACTCAAGAGATAAGCAACTGAGGAATTAACGGAGACAACCGCAAATACAAGATAACTAAGTTCAGTTAGAAGATTCAACTATCTGAAGTGACTATTTACAGCTGCTGATGTCCATATGATTCATAAATTTGACGTATCAGCAGTTATTTAAGATATGAGAGGATTACAACTAATCCTTGACATTCTAAATGTTAAATTGGACGCATCACATTTAATATCTAGATACTATGATTAGATCTTTTCGTCCTGTATCTTTCTCTTGTTAATATTGAAGGATTTCCGTATTTCAGTGCAAACCTGTTATATCTTTACGATACGGGCTGTTCTGGTGGATGTAGTATAATACAAAGTATCATATTCTATGGGATTGATTATAAAGAAACAATTCATAACTACACACTTATTCATAATTTTTCTTCCTCAAAAAATAACGTTTGAAAAATATTTTATGTACAGCATAAAAAATACGGTTTTTTTTCGTAATACAGAATTTTACAACTGACTTTATTTCTTGCGTTTTATTTGGACATTACTGCTCATTGACAGTATTACCTGTTTTGCAATTAAATCCATTACAAAAAAATTTGTACAAGTGTTTTAGAGATTTTATTCAGTCAAGTGAAATTGACGAACTTGAAAAAATATTTTTTTAACTAAAATTGTTTACAAAAATCATTATCCGATATCAAATTTATTATGCCAGTAATTTAATATCTTTTAATAAATTTACTATAGTAATTTTTTTATATTAAAAGTAAAATGCAATTGTTATTTTATTAACAAAAAATGAAGGAAATATTTCGGAACGATTAAATCTGTAAATTATAAAAATTAAAATTTATTTTATCAAATCATTTTATTCCGACTTCAGTTGTAAACAAAATATATAGGTTTGACTTCAAACTTTGATTCGAAAGCAGCATAGTGTTATTACTATATCACAGTTCTGTTAAATTAAAATTTTTTTAATTCTATCTAAAATATAATTTCAAATAAATAATGTGCAGTTAATGCCTGCATAACCATGAAGCTAATTTGATGAAATGCAATTAATTTCATAATTAATGAAAATGTGGAAATAACTGTAAAAAGATTTTAGGAAATTTACGGAAAATATTGATCTTTATTAGTAAAAAAGAAAAAAAAGACATCGGATAGTTTAAATGTTTTTTTAAATAATAAAATAGAACAAAATTCAAACCCCATTGGTATTTGAAACTAAGAAATTTTTAATGCAATAAAATTCAAATTGAAAGTTAACTATTCAAAGTGGAAAAATATCAAAATATATTGTAAATAAAATTCTTTAAGAGCAAATTATAGTATAATAAATGATATTAATATTTTTGTCCAGTATTTTGAAATTACATTTTTTAGATGGATTTTAGACTTGTTAGGCTTTATTTTCTTCAAACGATTTGACAATTATGATCTTGATTTAATTTGATGTGACTTGTCATTTAATTTAACTATCTTGTGTATATGGTGCAGAAATCGATTAACTACAACTAATCACTGGTCTTAAGTTCATACTTAAAGGCAAAAAAGTAAATACTAAATAAATATATGCATTTGACATAACAAAAATTCATTTACCACAAGTTTACCTACCTTTCTGGAATTTTTATAATTTTCTGAAACACTCATAAAGATAGATTCATAGATATTCAAAACTTAATTTTATTTTTAAATTTCAATATATTAATCATAATTTTGATAAATTTTCATGTATATTGTTTTAATATGCATATAAGTTTCAATGTGTGTTTCTCAAATAGATAAAGAAAATATATCACACAATATCTTATAATTATAAAAGTATATTTCCATTAAAATAACAAATACACTTGTTCATTAAATTATAAAATTTAGAAATACAAAGTTTATCAAATTTTTTAAAAAAATAACGAAATTTCAATCATACTTCGTGAAGTTAGAATAATACTAATTTTACAATACTTATTTTTAAATTTCAATACATTAATCAAAATTTAGATAATTTTTCATATATAGGATTTTAATATGCATATACGTTTCAATTTGTGTTTCTCAAATAGATAAAGGAAAAACATATTATGGCATAATATCTTATAATTTTAAAAATATACTTCCGTTAAAATAACAAATACACTAGCTTGTTAATATAACAAATACACTTGTTTATTAAATTATAAAATTTAGAAAAACAAAATTTATCAATTTTTTGAAACATAACGAAATTTCAATCATACTTCATAACGTTAGAATAATACTTATTTTGCAATAGTTATTTTTATATAGTTAAAAAATATAGTAAATTCAGAGCACAATTGTAGATTATTTTTGCAGGAAATAAAAACACTCACCTGCCCTGACAGCTTCAGTAACGATGGACCCATCCCCAATGGTGTCAGGTTTTCGGGTCCCATTTTCCAGAAGAGGGGTCCCTTCCTCCTGGATGGTCGCGTACTCAACCTTGTTGCTGCGATTAATCCGGATCGAGCCATGCTTCAGTTTGTCGGACAAATCCGAAGACAGAGTCTGCCATGGTATGTAGGTGGGAAAATCCACGCTGCTGCTGAAACTCTCCTGGAAGAACATACCGGCGACTCCTGGTTACACCCCCGACACAGAGACGGATCTGCGGAACATGGATTTGGAACGAGAAATCAATCACCGCCCGTTTGCAGGGTAAATAACAAGCCTCCCGAGAGGTTGGTGCGGTTATCTGCGAAATGTGGACCTTGGGCAGTGTTGAAAGACAGGCTTGGCAATCAAAACGCAATCTATCAATTAGAGGGATACACGAGCAGGATCTTAATCGGGCATCGGGGGAACACGAAACGTGCTGCTGCTGTTCGGAGCAGATTTCCTGCTTCGCGAAAAAGTAGATTCGGCGAGTGCTGGCGAGCGAGTGAGGGTAGAACAGAGAGAGGGAGAGAGAAAAGAACAGAAGAAAAAGAAAGAGAATACTATATAAAAACCTTGACAAACTGGCTGGCGGCTGAAAAAGACGGACTTTTCAAATTCGAAAGCATGCGTTGTGACCGGCGTGCAACGCGCTACGGAGCTGGACGTTGCTTTTTCAGCTCCAAAATGTAGCCAAGAGAATAATAATAATAAAAAAAAAATATGCTGATGATGCTGATTTTAAAATTTCACCTGGCCCTCATCAGACGCAGGGTTGCCAGGTTCCACAGTTCATCATTTAAGCGGCCTCTTTCATTGGTGTAGCAAAGTGGCAATGAGTTTAAAGAGGTCGAGATTTTTTCTTCTTTTTCTTTTTTTTTTTCGGATGCTTGCTTGAAATTCTAACGTCTGCCGAGTTCACCTGTCTGTAAGGGATTTTACCTTTGAAGGAAACCGGAGATTATATTTTTGCTCATATAGTTTCTAATGTATTTAAGAATAATTAATTTTTTATTAATTAATTATAGCAATTAAAAATTATTAACCAAATCCAGCTTTTTATTAGAATAGTTTTTGATTGAATACTCTGAATTAATGCCCTCGTACGGTTTATTTGAGGCAGAATAATTGTGACAATCATTTCTTTAAAATGCCAAACGATTTCAAATTTCAAATTATTTGATATATAATGTAAACAAAAGTTAAAAAGGTTTAAAAAATATAAAAGAACTTTAATTTCAAAATAATAGATGAACAATATAAAATTCGGGAAATCAAATTTCTTTTTATAGAAATATTTCATTTATTTTTTCCTTTATCAATTTCTACAATTAAAAGCTTTTGGATTAGGCTTCAAAATTACAAAATTTTATTGCAATCTAGTTTTATAACTAACAATAAACTAATTTATTGAAATATGATTTTAATTCAATTTTATTTGCTTGACATACATCAATTTTATTTTATTTTATTCATGTAACATGTCTTTTTTTAAACCTCGAAAGAAATATATTTTTTATAATAAATATATACGTCGAAGTTATGGCGTATTTTCAGTGTCGACAGAAAGAAAAAATATCACTAAAGATGAAAAGTTCCTTGGAAAAATTAATTCTTCTTTAAAAGGATGTTTTTAAAAAAAATTCGAAACAGAATTTTAGATCTGGAATTTCCAGTAATAAATATGGATCATTTATAACCATATCTTTTTCACAGTTTGGCTCAAAATTGTCGATTCGTTAAAATTAACTTTATGAACCAGTAAATATCGGATTCTCGAATCACACTTTAACCTGCGGTTAGTTGCAATCCCTTTTAATATTAAACAGATGTTATTTATTTTGTGGGCATAAAGTTAGTTCTATGATATATTAATCTGGTTTTGATAAAATTTCCCGTTTCCACTATAATGACTAGTCTTAATGATACCTCTTTCGGATTGCAATAAATATATATTCCATATTTTACATTTCCAATGGTAAAATTAGTTGGGATGCGCAGATTCGTAAAAATCTCCAAATAATAAATATTAAAATGCATTCCTGTTCCACTTCACCAAGCAGATAAACTTCAGGTGTGATCCATCCTCAGCATTTTAACCAAGATGAGGATGGATCACTACCGAATCCCTTTACCAGCATCTAATAGAGGGGAGAACTTCCACAATTTTACTCAAGTTCTAACTGTTCTGTGTTTTACACATTCTTGAAGAATGTCGATAATTTGATTCATATTAATTTTTTATATTAACTTGTATTAATCATTTATTCAATATTAGTATTTATTATTTAATTTCTATTTTCATATTACTATTGTTTCATCTTGATTTGGTAATAAGGTTTTTAAAACTCTTCATGTTACGTTTTAATTTTTTTTCAAAATAAAATATAGGTTTTAATTATAATTTTCAAATATTAAATAAAGTTTGAATATTGTGCCGTAAGTTGAAATTATTGCTTTCCCCCTCCTCATGAGTGTGGTTTTTAAATTTTCAGATCTTTGAACTTCTTTGACATTCCATGTTTCGATTTTATAAATTAGCCGCCTTTGGCGACTAGTCGGCTTGCAAGAATATATAATTGCAAAAAATTTTCATTTAAATAATTTATGTAATTATGTTTTTATAGTCTCTGTCACCACAATATGTTAATCTTCAAATTTTGATATATATACAATACATATTATTTTAAAAGCTCTATAGCAGATCTGCATTTCTGTTCTTTGTATTGTCTTCTGTGTCCTTCTTTTATTTTCTGTTAATTCTCAAAAAAATTAAAAAAAAAAAGAAAGAAGATAAGCTTAGTTATCTTTAGTCTTTAACAGCGTAATATAATGTCAATCTTGAAATAATGTAAAATTTGATATTTTAATTATGTTAAAAGTTTATTTGAAATATTAATTTATCTCTTTTGCAGTTTCTTCTAAAAATTAAACGAATATATCGGTATTTTTTAAATTTTGCTTTATTAGTAATGATTTGTGTTAAGATTTAGTACCTTAATATCGTTATTTTGCACATTTCATTACTTTTTTTTCCTTATGGCTCTTGCCATGGACAAGTTAGTTGATGCATCAGCGATTTTAAGTCGAATGAGAGTCTCTTTTTTTGAAATAGCGCCAGCTAGGGCCAAGAGTACGACTTAACCACTCACGCATTACATTCACTTGCGAGTCCCTTTTTACAAGGGACACATTCACATATCTCCCGGATAGAACATAGAAGTAGAGCAATCATTCCCTAACCGGGGCTTGAACCCGGGACTCTCAGATCACATAAAAGGTATTTTTTGTATTAACATCGAGAATAATTCAGATTGTGATCCCCCCCTCAAGAAAAAAATGAAACTTTAATAGTGATATTTATCAATAACTTTGCACTTCTTCACGAATAATATTAGTATTATCTTTCATCAAATGTTTAATATTCTTAAAGAAATATTTGAATTCTTTGAATGGGCTTGAATATTTTACAGAAATTGATAAAAAAAAGAAATATTTAAAAGAAAAAACCTTATAAGAAAAAAAACTGATATAATTGAAAATATAACCTTTTTATTTTTAAATAAAAATAATTTTGTAAAAATGATTTTTGTTCTGTAAAGTTGTCGGAAGTTGTCGATGGAAAACGTGAAAATTTTCTTTACTTTTTAAATAGAATTTTAAAAAACTTTAATTAGAACTTAAAAAATTTTGTACACTTTCCCACTCTCTCTCTCTATTTATATTAATGATAGTAAATTTTAAATTCCATATTCGCACCATTTGATACGAAATTTTTAAAAAAATCCTTTATTATCAGTAGAGACAGAAATAAAGAGATGATTTTTTATAATATATAATAGTATTAAAACACAGTCTTCAAAATTAAGATACGGTTGCTCAACTTTTCTCAAGGAAAAGGATAAACAACGGATATCTATTCATTTGATGCTTAGAGTAAATGAAATTGAGCTAATGTTGAGGCGTCTCTCCTGCAAAAACAATTGATTGGATCTCCCTTCTGTTTTTGCGGCTTTCGGTTTCCGTATGATTGAATAATATTGTTTCAAGAAAAAAAATGAGACAATATTCTGTCCATAGGATGAGGGTGAGAGGGAGGAGGAATCTATTAACGGTGCTATTAATTCGCATAAGGCTGAAAATATTTAAAAATTGTCAGTTTATGTAATGATTGCATGACGCATTTTACATAAAATAACGATTTTAATGATTTTGACATTAGTTTTATTAGATCCAGCGCTATTAATTAAACACTTTTACCAGAGGAATAAAAGCGTTTCTCTTGTTCCGAAGGCATTTTAACAAATAAAACTTCGCCCAGATGAGGGATGGCCGACTTTTATGGATAAACGTAACATTTTTTTCTAAAGAAATGCCATTTTGTCTAATGTGGTATGGACGTGCAATCAAATAGTTTTGGTTTATGATTATTGCGAAAATAATAAAACTCAAAACTATAAACTACTTTTATTTGTTACTTTTGGCACTTGCCATGGACAAGTCTGCTACTGATACAGAAGCAGATTTAAGCCGAAAGGAGCGTCTCTTGCTTTATGAAGCAGCGCCAACTAGGGTCAAGAGTAGTACTTTAGCTACACACTCACAACATTTGCTTGCACAGCCCCTTTTTAAAGGGGGGCACAGTCACAAACCTCACAGATAGAACATAGAAGAATAGCCATGCCCGAACCGGGACTCGAACCCAGGATTCCCAGAACACGAGGAAGAGGCGCTACCTCTGTGCCAGAAAGCCGGCCTACTTTTATTTACTACGAAAATATAAATTTTTCACTGTATAGTAATAAAGGTGTCAGTTATATGTGTAATTCAAACTAAAGTAACATTAGTGTGACTTCTGTTGTTGCAGTTTAGATGACAAACATAGGATAGTAAGATGCTACTTTTATTGCAGTCTTTTACCAAAGGGTTTCTTAGCAAATCTTTAATGTTATTTACCTTTGAAAATATTGACTCGCAAGTATAGATAGATGAAAATATGGTTACAATAACATGAGCTATCTTCTCCAAACAGTTAAATGTGTCTTGAATCGAATTCCATGTTTCCAAAATTTCGTAACTGGCATTTTTACTTATATTTCATGTGAATCTATCTATTTTAGTCAATCCCAAATTTTCACTTGTTTCAGTAATTTTTAATTCATTTTGGAATATATTGAAATCAGTTCATTGCATTTCAAATTGTTCAATTTCCAATCAATTGACTTGGGACACGTCCAGTTTATCAAAAAAAGTAACATGCAAATCGTTTTGATTTTTGACGTGCCCAAATATTATGTCGCGTTACATCAATGGCACTTGTGCCTATGATTTGTCATCCCTGGCCCAGATCCTTTTCAAGTAATAAAATTCCGATGAATTATTTTACACTTAAAAAAATAAATATGGATAGTTTGTTGAAAACTTTGTGTGGGAAGATGAACAAGTTTTAATTTGAAAGCAATAATTCATGCGTCAATGGTAATGCATATGCAATATCTAGGAATCTGGGCATTATTTATTCAACAATATGCAGTAGGAATTCGGTTTATTATTTAAAAGTATTATCCATAAAAGTTATCGCTCTCTCTGGTGGTAAAGAATCACGAAAGTTTTATAGGCTGAAAGCAAAAGCCGATTCAGGCAACATTGGTAGGGCACATGCAATATCTCAGGGTCTGGACGAACTTTCCCCAGTAGTGTGGCAGCTTCTACAGTGAGAAGAAAGAATGATGATTAATATTTATGAAAAAATGATATCTCATACTCACAAATTACGTTCTGGCGACAGAGAAGAGCGAAAATTTTGAATTACAAAGTTGAAAAAATTGTTATCTAGAAGTTTCAAAGCGAGAATGACAGTCCTTATTCAGCAATGTAGAAGATACTGTTCATATTCTAAAATGGTAACCATGAATGATATCCCATAAACACGAATTGCTGTCAAGTGATTATAAAGAACAAAAAATCGTTTGTTTTCAAGTTCTCTGTCTGGATGACCCCAAATGATTCTTGACCTTAGCAGGTTTAATGAGGTGATGGGGCTCATTTCTATCTGAATGCTTTTTCAAGCAATTGTTATCCCTAAAAGGCCTTCGTAATCCCTACGTTTATCAACTAGTTCCATTGCAAGATTCAATATCGTATAGAGTGACGACGTATCTTCTTTCAAAATGGTATTTAATGAGCAATTTTAAAAAATTGCTCTTTAGAACTTTGGAGAATGATGGTCTGTAAATGATATTATGCAAATGTGATTATATCTTTTTAAAATTTTATCATCGCGATAGAGAAATTTCTGATTTTTATTCTTGCAGATTGGTAATTCCGAAATTAATGGCTGTTCCTTTTACTCGATCTAACCTTTTATAACTTTTGAAAGCGTGGTTACCTAAAGAGCTGGGCTTATCAAAATGATAATAGAGCCTTCGCAGTTATAAAATAAAGAATTTAAAAAATGTTCATAGTACTCTTGCACTCGAAATAAATATAATATAATCTTGCAACGAATGTAATTTTTGGGAAAAATTGACTACAATACGAAATATATAATTGCATTACGAAACATGTTTGCATTTCTACGTAACATACGATTGTAACAAACTTATTGCACTTGAATTGGCTTCTCTTTTCTTTCCACTTTGCCTTGTTTACTTGATTCAAAAATAGATCTTCTTTTCAGTCATGATCTAAAAAAGTATGCAAACACACACACACACACGCGCGCGCGCGCGCGCGCGCGCGTGGAAGGTATAGGTTTACGGTGGTCTAGGTTTCGGCTCCTGAACCGTAGGGTTTCAAGTTTGAGACCCCATTCCACTGAAAGAATGTCGTGTAAGGGGTCAGTGGCACATTAAATCTGCCAGGCCCAGACGTCCTTCCGCTTGTGTGGTGTGGTGTGGAGAGGGAGGAAGGGTGCTAGGTCAGATGTTGTTCTCGTAATCTCAACGCGGTTCACAATTACAAAATTCGTTCTAAAATGGCCCTAATGCTGCTTAACAACGAGACGTTAATATAACTAAACTTAACTAAACTATAAACTCGGAAGATAATTATCATCTTCCAAAAAATAAATTAAAATATGATAATTAAAAATTAAGCCAGATTTTAGGTTTCTCTATTATATATTTAAAAAATATTACTTCAAAAATAATTTTTAACAATATCTTTAAATTTAAAAAATACTGTTTTAATGTTACCGATTTCGATCCTGTGCTATTCTTTTTTGTAATTTTTAATAATTTTTCAAAATTTAATTTTTTACACATTTGTTACATTGCTATTATTGTCATGACGTGGTGCAATCAAATCGTTTTATAGTTATTACCAATGCTGATTTAAAAAAAAAATTTCAAAATTAAATCCTGAACAGGTTTTTCATTTCCGCTTTTATTTCAAAGAATATACACCTTTTAGTCAGCATTCCCAATCATTTGCAGAAAACGACCGATTCTATTAAACATATTTTTCAATCTTATTAAATAACGAAGCGATATTTTAAATAAAAGACATTCCAAAATAATATTTTGAAAACAAGAAGAGTCTACAGTCTGGCTGTTTAAGCTGGTTGCCTAAGGGGGATAACAGCAAATAAAATTTTAAAATAAGGAAAAAAAAAAGCATATTTACACTAATCCTTTTCCAAAACCTGAACTTCCAGGAATGCGTAAATTGTTATGGAAGTTAATATTAAAAATACAATTCAATTCTTATTCAATATTTTTAATTTATAATTTTGAATGTAACGTAATGAAATAACGAGTGATGGTGGTGGGATCAAATGCATTGATTTCTTTGCAATCCTATTTCGTTTCTTTTAAATCTTCGAAATGCGACATTGGCCATCACCCTCATCAGGTGAAATAAAATTGTTTGTTTTTAAAATACCAAAACAATTTAAGTTAGAGATAAACTATTTTGAATTTTTTTTTTCAAAATTATATTAAAAAAGCTGAATAATATTGAGTTTATATAACTAGAGAATTGATAGAATGGGTCTGGGTCAATTTATTTCTTTCGGAAGGAAATACATTTTGAATTTAGACGAAAGATTTTTTAATTACGCAAAAAATGTCTTGAAATCAGATTTATGACTTCAAATTATTATTCATTTACCTTTTTTTGTAATTTCAATAAAAAAATGCAAAAATATTTGCTCTTGTTTATATGCTTTCAGAATTTTTTTTAAACAAAAAGTAATTCCAAACAAGTAGTTTATTTTGTATGAAAAAAATTTGTAATTTCCTTACCCAATTAAAAATGAGTATTTTATAATTATTTGAATTGAGAAAAAAATGCCTAATAATAAATCTTTAGCTTTAGGTTAACAATAAATTAGCCAGTTTATTAAAAAAAAGTGACTTATATTGGAAAATATCGAGAGTTGCAATATGTCTAAATCCACTCTTGATAAATACAGGAGTATAATTTGATGTATCAGCATTTGAAGGTAGAGCACTGATTTTTCATTAATATTTATATTACATTTTTTTTTGTATTTTCATTTTATTACCTATAACTTTTAGCAGTCTTTGGTTGAACTTTTTCCCGTGCCCATCCAGTTTGCGGGCAACGAGTGCTAAACCCTGACCCGCATTTCAAAGAATTGACAGCTGTATTTGTCGATTTGTTTTTTCGATGTTCTTTTAAATCTGTTCGAAATTAAGGCTACTTAATTCGGTTTCTTCTTCTTTTATTATTCAAGATTTTGTAAGAACTCAATTTCACATGCATAATTCTGCATTTCAGTCATCGTGGATATGAATTTACTATGCTAAAAAAGTTGTAAGTTTTTTTCCCCTTAATTTGCTCAAGGTTGTATGACACAGTTTTTTACTGCTCTGATCCTCTAGTTGCACCATTTTTTTAAAGCATTGTTTGCATAGTAGTTAAGGATTTCAAAATTCACTTTATCTTCTTTTGTATCTTTGAAAATTTTGAAAGAAAACTATGCTTCTTTTTTGTTTTCGAATAAAAATTAAAATTTTTTTCCCTACCCAGTGAGTCAAATTTCCTCCTATTTCCTACTTTCCTAAATTTCCTTCTTTATGAATAGAGATGCAGTAAGTCATCGCAGATGTTGCAATAAATTTCACCGTCTGTCAAAAGCTGAAAAATGACGTTGTGAATTTTATTTGTTGACATTTTTATTGGTTATTTCCATAATTTATGTCATTCATGTGTTTACAGTAGCTAATATCGAAAGTTAGTTGGAACTTCTGGTATCTGGCTCTAATTTTCCAGTGTCTGGTTATTTCTGAAAGATTCAAAGCAAAAAAAAATATGTGCATAAAAAAATCTACGCAAATAAAACTGAAAAGTCCTTTTTTGTATGCTTTAGAAAAATAAGCGATCAAAAATAAGCGATTTTATTTTCAAACTTTATACGGAAGTATTACTAAGCATAAAAAAGGTTATCCGATTAATTAAAATTTATATTATATATATATATATATATATATATCCCATTTAATTCAACATAATTTTATATAACTTCATACGTTATTTTACTTTTAGGCATGCTCACTTCAAAATAAATCGCTAATCCACATTGAAGATTTCAACAAAATTTAATAAAAGTTAAGCAATCAAGCATTTTTTTTAACTCACAAGTATTACTAAGCGTAAACAAGGTTTTAGTAAAAATTTTATGCTTTTAGTTAAAAATTTATAATTTCATATATATATTCCCTACTTAATTTTATATTACTTTTCATATAATTTAATATATAGGCATACTGACGTCAAAGTAATCCGCTGATCTACAAAGAAGACTTCAAAATAATTTAAAGAAAGTGAAGCGTATAAATAATTTGCCTGCAATCAAATAATTTTTTTTCTTATTTAATAAAGTTAAAATGTATTTACGACTTCACGATTATAACTAATTATTTTTACTGCTTAACTATTCATTTATTATATACAAACAAATATGCAACAATTTCGTTGATTTTTTTCCACCTGGAAAATTATTTTAAAACTCGTCGGTTGTTACCATTTGCCATAATTAAAGTACAAATTGTAAAAATAAATTTAAAAATGTTTAATTTATTGATTTTCTTAAGACAAACATTGCATAAGACAAAAATATTTAAATTACTTTTTTTGCCATTCTTTCATTAATTAATATGCATAAGACAAAAACATTCAAATTACTTTATTTCTTACAATTCTTTCATTAATTAAGATGCATAAAACATCTACTAATTGCTGTCATTCAGTATAATGACAATAAACGATATCAAGTGGTTTACGGTAAAATGAAGATAACATTATTTAATTCAATGTCAAAGTCAATCTGCATTGAAATTACAATGAAACAATCAAATAGTAAACTGCCTTTTATAGTAAACATTTTGTTCCTACATTTTCCATATTAAGCATTGAACCCAATTTAATTTATCAGAATTAGAAGTTCTCAATGGCTTGTCTGTAATATTTTTGATTTCAGGCCAGAGGGTTTCTTATTTGAAATCTGATTTTTCAGAACAACCACCGTGTAAATTGACATAGCGTATGTTAAATCTCTCTTCTCTGAACATCCCCTAATGTGATACGAAAGGGGAAGTGGAAATGCCAAATCAGATGTTATCCTTGTCGTCTTCAGAGAGCTCAGAGTTACGTTGTCTATTTCAAAATAGTCCCAGCTTTGCTCCAAAATTGGATGCTAAAGAAACATACTATAACAGGTCATCAGTGTTGCTATACACATCTCCTAGAGGTAGAGGTAAACCATTTTTCCCTTTTCCTTTTCCCCCCTGTCCCCTTATTCCCCTTTCCTTTCCTTTTTTCTTGTTTACTTTTTCCTTCCTTTTTTTCTTGTTTAATTTTTTTTCTTTTTCTTTTCCTTTTTTTGAAATTTGTATATGAATTCAAACCACTCTTTAACTTTTTTCCTTTCATTTTATAAATCATATTTTCCTCCTTAAACTCTTCCCTTTCTCTCATACTTTCATTATTTTTTCATTTCTTATTAATTATGTAGTCATTTTCTTTTTCTCTCAGGTGAGTGAGTTAGGATTTTTATTTTTTTTATCCCTTTTTATTTTAATTTAGTGCCTCTGTTAGACTTTTTAGGAGGTGAATCCTTAAAAAGAGATATGATCTTTGAGGATGCATGGCAATATTTAAAACTAAATGTCTTGAGTACGTGAATTAAACTCAAAATAATAGAAATCTCGCAAGTTTTATCTCTTACAGCTTTGCCCTGAGGTTTTTTTACAACTTTCCCAACTGCGTATTTCGGACTTTTTGGCTGGCATAAAAAATATTGCGATTAGGAAAAAAAAGTTTATTATCATTTTTTTAAAAATTTAATACACTGAAGTGACAAAAGTCATGGGATAGCAATATGCAAATATACAGATGGCAGTAGTATCGCAGCGAAAAAGTATAAATGCGCAGTTCGTTTTCCAGAGCTTTCATTTGTGTTCAAGTTATTCATGTGAACAGGTTTTTCGTGATTTTCGAGAATTAACAGACTTTGAACGTGGAATGTTAGTTGGAGCTAGACGCATGGGTCATTCCATTGCGGATATCGTTAGTGAATTCAACATTCTGAGATCCACAGTATCAATAGTGTGCCGAGAGTATGAACATTCAGGCAACACATCCCATCATGGACAGCGCAGTGGGCGACCACCTGCACTTAACGACCGAGACCGCCGTCGTCTGGGTAGAATGGTCATTGTTAATAGACACGCAACACTTCGTCAAATAACTGCAGGAATCAATGTGGGACGTACGAGGGACGTGTCCGATAAGACTGTGCGGCGAAATTTGTCTTCCTTGGGCTATGACAGCAGAAGACCGACTCGAGTGCCTTTACTGACAGCACGACATCGCCTGCAGCGACTCTCCTGGGCTCGTGAGCATATCAACTGGTTCCTAGACCAATGGAAAACCGTGGCGTGGACAGATGAGTCACGATTTCAGTTGTTACGAGCTGATGGTAGAGTTCGAGTGTGGCGCAGACCCCACGAAGCCATGGACCCAAACTGTCAGCAAGGAGCTGTTGAAGCTGGTGCTGGCTGCATAATGGTGTGGGCTGTTTTTACATGGCATGGACTCGGTCCTCTGGTGCAACTGAATCGATCATTGACTGGAAATGGTTATGTTCAGCTGCTTGCAGATCACTTGCAGCCATTCATGGATTTCATGCACCCACATAACGATGGGATTTTTATGGATGACAATGCGCCATGTCACCGGGCCAGAACTGTTCGCGATTGGTTTGAAGAACATTCCGGACAATTCCAGCGCATGATCTGGCCACCTAGATCGCCCGATATGAATCCCATGGAGCATTTATGGGACATCATCGAAAGGTCCGTTCGTGCCCAAACTCCTGCACCATCCACACTTTCACAATTATGGACGTCTATACAGACAGAATGGCTCAATATTTCTGCAGAGGACTTCCAACGACTTGTGGACTCCATGACACGTCGAGTTGTTGCACTTCACCGGGCAAAAGGAGGACCGACACGATATTAACAGTCATCCCATGACTTTTGTCACTTCAGTGTATGTAGAACAAATTTACTAGGTTAAAATATTTTTTAAAAAATAAACTAACTAACGCAAAAAATAACGCAAATTTAATATGCGTGTTACAACTTACTCCTATTACAATTAACCCCTGGCACCCCTATCTATCTAAATGAAAGCGAACTCAAAATTCATCAAATTTTTTCCCTTTTGCTAACTAAAGATTGAACACTTATTCAATATTCATTTTGGCTGGTAACTAAATGTATTGATATTATAAGGTTCGTCATAAAAATCTTAATTGCTGAAAATTTTGATTAAAAACTTTAAAATCCATGATTTAATATGCGTGTTACAATTTACTCCTATTACAATTAACCCCTGGCACCCCTATCTATCTAAATGAAAACGAAATGCAAAATACTTTAAACCCAATAGAAATCTGAACTCCATGGCGAATCTGTATTTGATGTAGGATCAACATCTAAAAATATCTACAAATTGCAAGTCATTCTGGGTCGGTTAGTAAAACTAACATTGCTTTCACAATAAGTGCAAGTTTCGATAAAAAATTGTTGCATTAAGAAAGAGAAAAATTCAACATTTTGTATGACAGATGCATTTAAATCTAAATTACTCAAAACGTTTTCTTCAGAATTTACTCACAGGTGTTGGGAAATATTATATCCCAAATTTAAAAAAAAATCTCAATGTTGGAGTTGCAGATACCATTTCAACAGAGTTTTCGTGCCAATCATTTCTATACAACAACGATAAAGCCGTCGTTCTGGCACAGAGGTAGCGCGTCTTCCTCGTGATCTGGGCGCCCCGGGTTCGAGCCCCAGTTATGGAATGGTTGTTCTTCTGTGTACTATCTGTGGGGTGTGTGAACGTGTCCCCCTGTATAAAGAGGCTGTGCAAGCGAATGTGATGAGTGTGTAGCTAAGCCGTACTCTTGGCCCTAACTGATGATACTTCAAAAACAAGAGACGCTCATTTGGCTTAAAATCTCCGACGGCCATCTGCGCGCTTGTCTCGGCAAGTGTCATTAGTAACAACAAGGATAAATGGGAAGTTACTATCTTTACGATGTTGCACTTACAAACCGTATCATTCAATAACTTTATATTATTTTACTTTTGTAGCATGATGAATGAATCATTATTAATAATTAATAGTTTAAATATGTCCATAACTTAAAAAATTGTTGCGGATATTTATTGCAACTATAAATTTTGTTCAGGTATTGCAGCACACACCCAGAAACACGTGCGAGCGTGTTTGTGTATAAGTAGAATTCTTTTTTTTTATTTAAGAAGTAAGCGTAGCAGGAATTTAATTTTTATCTGTTATTGATATTTCATTGCAAAAAAAACCGATGCGTGGGATATGCAACCCAAAATGGTAGAATAGAAAGCAAAAAAAAAAAAAAGAAAGAAAGAAAAAGGAAAATAAAATAAAAGGGTGGGGACATTTTGAAAACTTTATATAACTTTTAATTTAAATATTCACCAGATTGACAAGAACCAATCTTTATATTGGAAGCTTCTCATTTATAAAGAGCTAATAAGAAAAGCAGAAAATTTAACAGCTTAACAGTGAAGCAAATTTCCAAGATTAAAAACGAATACAAAAAAAAATCAATCTAGATAACTCATTTACTTTATAAATATCAATATATCATGAGATGCTATTTCACCGAAAGATCTCATTTGCATACGCACAAAAAAAGGTTTTAATTAAAGCAGTTTGTTCACAACTTCAAGAATTATACTATTTTAAAGGTAAAAAATGCATATAGTTTTGTAAGATTTGCTCATACATTATTTTTTCTCCATCATTTATTATTTTTATTATTATAAAAGCATTATTACTTTTTATAAATAAAATAAAGTAATAAAAGTATTATTCTTTGTTTTATTTATTATTTTTTATTTACTATTTATTGTTCTAATGTTTAGAGATTGTCTTACTTTTTTCATGCACAATTTACGTTTATTAAATTGAAACTATTATCACTAACGGAATAAATTATCCAGTAATCTTCATGATGTCTTTTTCTAGATTTCTGTCCGGTCAGAGTATCACTGTAAGGGTAAAGACTTGAAGACTCAACCAGAGAATAACGAAAAATCTCTCTTTCCTGTCTACAATAATTTATTTTCGTGTGATGTTTCGGGTGATGAAGGAAATAATGGCTTCGACTTGATTCATACTTATCCTATTTAGTATTATCACCTTCCATCTTTTGACTGAACTTATAGCCATTTCACAACCTTTCGAAAATCCAGCTTCTTCTCGTTGAATCCTGTTTAGTATTATCATCTTCCCTCTGTTGACTGAATTTATCACCCTTTCTGAACCTTTCGAAAATCTAGTTTCTTCTCGTTGAAGAAAGTTATAAGATTCTTACTCCAGAACTCTTCTGCAGTTGCTATTTTGTCCTCCAAGAGATAACTCTTCCTCTTATTATTATTTTGCATTAATTTTATCTGATGATTTTATGTGATTTCCACAATGTATCATTAAGAATAAATAAATTTTCAAATTAGATGCATTGATTGCAATAAAATCTCAAATCTGAATGGTAATTGAAAACAGGATAAGTAAAAGCAAACTTCCAAAATGCGAGTTTTTATTATCTATTAATGCCAACAAAACCTTTTTCAACCTTTTTCATATTCTTGCATATGTGGTATAAAGTAAAAATTGAAATCGTCAAAAAATTCAGAATTGAGATTTCGACAAATCTCTGAAGTTTTACATCTCCCTGATTTCTAAAACACATTTTTGGAAAATGTCCGTCTGCTTGTCTGTGACAAATATAGAGCTATATTTAGGCTCAAAAGTTAGAAGTTTGTGCGAGGTGATTGAAATTTGGTGTACGGTCTTTACATTAAATTTCCAGATTTCTATCAGATTTAGAGTAAAATGTGCTCAGAAGAAGTCTGACAGTTTTAATCTAAGTTAACACGATAACAGCAACACCAAGAGAGCTAGATAGATAAAGTTTAAAATTCAGAATTAAAATATATAGTGTAGATATCGATCAAATATTGATGCAAATCCAACAAAGAGTTGACTGTCTGCAATTTCGGAAACACGTAAAAGCGATTATTAAAAATGAATTAAATATATCGAACTCGGTAAGGGTTTTTTTTGTTTACAAACACAATTTTATGTCGAATGTTTCAGTCAGTTGAGAAAAACGTATCTAAAAATGTGCAAATTGGATTTCTGGTAAGTTTGCATTTCTGGTAAGTTTAACCGCACATCAGGATTAATTGCCAAGGATGACACAATAGATTCGCTCAAAATGTTTCATTCATGCACAAAGTTAATATTTCAACATTAATTTGCATGCCAATAAAAGCATAAGTAATAAAACTTGTTATTTTAACTTAAAAAGCGTTTTATTTTCAAAAATTTATGAAGCTGAATTTTTTATTTGACTGTATTTTACACAAATTGCATTTTTTGTTCGATCGTCCATTAAAATAAGATGATAAGAAATCATTCGCTCTTTAAAATAAGAAGAATATCACAGTAAATAAGTTAATTAAAATGTATGTTAATTAAGAAATATCAAGAATTTGCTTTTTTCAGCTATATTTATCAAGGATATTATCACAGAATAATTGTTCTTATTTTAACTTAAAATTAAAAAATATTTTTAATAATATGAATTTTATTTCCGTAAAGTTTTTTTCTCTAATTTTCAACACATAATCAGTAAAAATGTTTCTATTCTTATAATAAAATCGAATTAATTTTACTGTCCCATCAAATCAATCTCTGGTAATAATGTTAAAATTAAGACAAAATAGATGATAATTGCTGTCATAAAACTTCCTCCACTCTTTCAAATAAATGCTAATTGTTGAGTTAAATTATGAATTTATATGAATTATTGTTTGGGAATGAAAATCTGAAAATAGTACCATCATAGACTTTGAATACTTAAACTTTGGAAATGGTAAAACTTTCTAACAGAGTTATTGCAAGCGAAAGAAATTCAAACTGAAAAGATTTTTTAAGGTTTGGCAATTGAAAGCAACAGGTAAACTTATTTCAAGGATTTCGGCAATTATTGATCAATTAGAGAAATTTATTTCTCAAGTTTTAATTAGTAAACACATTTTTAAAGTTAAGCGCAATATTGGATATAAACGAATAAATTGACAAATTAATGCACCAGACCTAAAGAACCGACGAATATCCAATGAAGGATTCTTTACAAGTTTAAAGGTTATCGGGACTTTCAGTATCAAAATGATTTGATTCTTATACGTGAAAACAGGAACACTGATTCAAATGCAATATTGAAAAGAAACCATATCTCAAACTGTATGATGACAGCTGTTATTCACAAAGACAGTTGTGGGCTCTAAATCATGTATTATATGAACCTAAATGGCAATTTAGTGATAAAAAAAGTGGAATTTAAATTGTCCACATTTAAGGACAACGCACTTTCATGAGCTGTATTAAGAAAACCTATACGTGGACGATCCACATGGCTGGAGAACGTAATTTCATCTATATATTTTTTGAGTCTTAGACAAACTAATGACTAATTTAACCAAGACAATGATCCGATTCACCATTCAAATGTCTGGTTTGGTATTCAAAGTATACGAATACTCGAGCTGACCAGTTCTTAATCCTGTAGAAAATTTATCGGGTATTAAGCGTTACAAAATTTAAAGAAATCGAATTCTTTTGTAAATAAGAGATCTATTGAGGATATAAGGATGGAAATAGAACATGTAAGATTTGAGTTTATGTGATCGAATGTCATAATTATGAATTAATCAACAACAAATACTAAATAAAATTTTTTATCAATTCTTACTTAGGTTAACAAAGAAATTTTTTATTTTAGTTACTTTTTATTAAATGATAACAATTATTATAAATAATTTGCTACTACCTGTTGATTTCAATTTCTATCACAAACTACTAAAACTCTATTTAAAGTATTTAAAATTAATTACACTTAATTAATGAATTGATATTTGAAAAAGACTGCATTAACATCAAGTGCCATCCACTACAAGTTTAAAAAATCTATTTGAACGAATAAAATTTGGAAAAAGTGGACGAATAAATTTTTTTATTAACAATTGAAAATTTGAACAAGATATATAAATATATATAGGGAGAGTGTGAACTAATAGAAGGAATTAGAAAAATAGAAGCGTAATCAGGATTTAATCCTCTATATTTTTATTTCCGTTTTAATTAAACGTTGATACAATGTAAATTTTTTTATTAATTTTTTAGTAACTTGCAATACATTCATCTTTTATTTTGATGATATTGTATATGTAGGATAATATATTGAAATCGTGCTGGAGATATTGATTAACTGTATTTTGAAATCTGTGCAAATTTGTTCATTCATTATTTAATTTATCTTTTATGGCTGTTAGCTCATCAAAGGCCTGGTAATGTTAAATTAGACAATTGATTTTATCCTTAGTAATTATGATAATACACGTCCTCCAATATATAAACCTGATGAAAAATTTGAATATGTTCCCTGTTTCACAGACCAGACTTTGGTTGCCAAATTTTACAATTATTCGTTCCTTAGGTAACAGGTTTACTCACTTTTTTTTTATTTAAGGTTGGAAGTTTACTAGACTGGTTTAAATACTGGTCTTTCCGAGTCTATTCCTACATAATGCCAGTTTTAAGACAAAAATTATTGTTGTTAAAAGGAGCAAAGGGCAATGACGAAACCTATCCTATTTCCACTTCCTGCCTAAAAATGGTAGTCGCCATACAAAGAGACTCGCCATTTTGTTTTGTGTCTTATACAAAAAGAGTTATATGTTTTCAACATAAAACACTAAATATTTTGTTTAATCGTTTAAAAGAGCTTTAAAAATATTGCTTGGACAAGTTCCAGCAGACTGCAAAGTTGCAATTAAAAAAACTAAATCTCTAAATCGTCATTTGTGTGAATTCCTTTTCTAATACAAGCAAACGTACAAACAAGTGTAATCTTAATAATGTCTAAAAAAATTTTATATAGTGATTTATAAATTAATAAAAGATGGTTCCCTATTTAAAAAAAATATGTGATATTATTTTAAGAATTTAAAAAAGACAAAAAAAACACGACACCGTTGTTTTCAGTTTTCTCTATACGCAGTACAGAGAAAAGATAGTGATCGCTAAAAATTTCGAATTCAAGATTGCGACGAATCTTCACATTTTAGACCTATCTGAGTTCGAAAAACGTTTTTTGGAAAATGATTGTCTGTCTCTCTATGATAAATTAAATCAAAATCGTTTTGAGCTAGACGGTTGAAATTTGATATGCTGTCTTTGCATCAAATTTGCAGATTTATTACAAATTTTAAGTAAAATCCGTTCAGAGGAAGTCCGTTTGTTCGATTGTTCGAATAAAAGCAAACACAACTACAAAACGACGAAAGCTAGATAGATCAGATTTGGTGCACAGATTTAGCATATATAGAGTAGATAAACGTCGTATTTTGAGCCAAATCTAACAAAAGGTTGATCGTCTGTCAGTCTGTACTTTTATCAAGTGATAATGCAAAAAGGAAGTGTTTTACTTATCAAATATGATAAAGAATTTTGAGAATGCAAGGGTAATTTTGTGTTAAATTTTGTTTTCAGTCGATAGATAAAAAATGCTATTTTGCAATCTTTCAATAGTATTCCTCGTAAAATATTTCATGTTGAAATTTGACCTCAAGGCGACATGGGCTTACCAATATCTTATTGAAATTATATTTTTTATTTATGCTACTGAAGTGAAATGAAAAGAGATAGAGGGTATACGTATTTAATTTGGAAAAAAATCCTTGTAATCTGGAACACCCTAATATAGTATATATAAATGTGTATTTTGCTTTTTTTTGTTTTCTCAAAATGAAGCGCTCATACAGTATTAGAACTCATACAGTTATTGAAATAATATATTTATAAGCGCTCATACATATATTATTTCAGCAAATTATTCAAGACTTTTGTAATTTATCAGTTTGAGATTAAGCAATTTTATTTCCCTTTATCAGCTTTAACTTTATTTTCCTATTGAACTGATATTATAGGAGTTCGATTATTTGATTGATTTTCAGTGGTATATTTTATCTGCAGGCAGGCTTCAATAAACATGACTCAAAACTAATTTCTAAACTGTATGAAAACGCAGTACAGAGATCTTTATAGCAGTAACAGATCTGTATAGTAAATTTTACGTATCTAATTCTCCCTGTTTTGTAATGATCGTGTTAACTTATATTCAAACAGCTGGGTAGACATTACTCAAAATTAAATAGGAATCTACAAATTTGTTGTAAAGACCGCATACAAAGAGTATAGACTGTAAAGACCATATAGTTCAGAGCATGTTTGAAGTATCTCTATTGCAAACAGATGGACATTTTCCAAAAATATATTTTTCGAACTCAGGACAGTCTAAAAGGTAGAGATTCGTCAAAATCACGGATTCGAATTTTTTGACGATTGCAATACTTTTTATGTACTACGTATATGATAAAGTAAAAGAAGAGTGACGGTGATTCTGATTCAAGTCGGTTTCCTAAAAGAAGACTCATTAATATATCAATGTCATTACTTTTGATTTTACTTCATATACGATAGATTAATCGTTTCACTCAACCTAAAAGATAGTCTCACTAGAGGTCAACCAGTAATGCAATGTTTTAGTCAAACCAGAAAGCTTGAAATGCAAAATATGGCTTGAAACTTTTTCCTAAATTGGACACCAATTCACGTTCTGAGAAACGTGTTAAATGCGCTGAGTAAAACTACAAGCATCTTATCTTTTCATGATAAATTTACGAAATCAAACAGTGATAGTTCTTGAAGATATTTTCTTGCTTCACACAAATTTCATTGCAAAACTCGTAATTGTTTGTTGCATTAAATAAATGTGATATTGTAGCATCCAATGAACGTGTAAACAACTTTCTGGAAAGGTAATCAAACTGAAATGAAGCTACTTTTCGAGTTAACACAAAGCTAATTCTAAAGGAAGTATCAAGCGTGTGAATATGTATTTTGGAGGTCTTTTTTTCAACAGATTGCTACCAAAATGAGTCATGAAACTATATTTGTAGGCACAAGATGACAGAACGAATTTCAACTATTTAACTCGTTGCATTTTTGAATTATTGCGTTTAAATGTATACGAAAGTACAGACCGACAGTCTGTCAGCCCATTTGTTGATTTAAAATTTGATAAAAATCTATATTTTAGAAGTTAAATCTGAGAACTAAATTTTATCTATCTAGCTTTTGTGTTTTATAGTTATCAAATTTACTTATACTCGAGAAGCAAGACAGAAAGATTTCCTCTGAATAAATTTCGTTCAAAATATTATAGTAATTTGCAAATTTGGTTTGAAATTTATGCTTCAAATTTAATTCTTCAAGCTCAAAATATTTTGTACTATTTTGTTCACATATAAATTTTTTCATGCCTTCTAGAAAACTACCCGTTTTCTTAAGTTCCAAGTATAGCTTGGAAACCATCTTAAATTCTTAAAAACTAAAATAATACTTCAAGCATTTTAGAATTCGATCGGTTTCTTTATTTTCTTCACTTCGCAGCATACATTACAAACCATTGTCAAATTCCAAAAGGGTTACAATTGATCATCACCTATTATACAAAAAATAAGCGAATTAATATTAATAAGAATATGTTTATCAAGGAAAAAATCGTTTGCTTTACTTTTCAAAAAATATTTTAATTGAAATAAAAATAATGGCTGTTATAAAATGTCTGAAAAGGAATCGTCTGCTAAAAGTCTATTAACAGATTTAGATTATTATTTTTACTGAACACAAGTCGATATAATGCCAAAAAAATGTGTTCTTCAAATTCAATTGAGGTACGAAACAAGGAGCTTTACCTAAATCTGGAATTCGAATTTTTTTTATTGATCGTAATATTCTCTCTATATTTTTTATACAAAAAAAAATCTAATAGAAGATTTTAGCTTGAAAGAATCTACATTCTAGATTCAAAATCTGAGTACTAAATTTTATTTATCTGACTCTTTATGTTTTATAATTATTGTGTTTATTTGTATTCGAACAGCAAGACAGAAAGATTTCCTCAGAATAAATTTCGTTCAAAATTTGGTCTTAAATCCATGTGCCAAATTTCATTCTTCAGGTCATAAGGTTTTGTGTTAACTCATTCACAGATAGACAGACAGGTAGATATAGTGTATAAAATGTTTTTTTTTCTTTCGAATTCAGAGAAATCTTAAAAGAATACATTTGTCAAAATTTCGAAATTGAATTTTTTAGTGATTACAATATTTTCTGTATATTTCTGTATGAAAGTAAATATCATTCTCGTAGACGTATTAACATAGACTAGAATTTGAACTTTTTTCACCTCGACACATCATACAACAAATAATGGTAAAATCTGCCTTGCAGATAAAACAAAAAATATCATTAAATATATTTTATTGAAAAAAAAATGATGAAATGCTTCACACTAAACTTTTCGGATTAATCCTGCTATTCAAATGTGAAAAATTCGGCAAAAATATGTGCTGGTCATGTTTCAGAAAATCACTCACAAATTGGATCCGAGCAATTTCGCTGCTAATGAAAATTGTTAAATTTTAATTACCATTTCTTCTTTTCATTTTGGAATGCTGGCTAAGAAGCAAAGGAATTGGGATTAATGGCAAATTCAGTAAATAAGTATATAAACCTATAAATATAAAAATTCCAGGAATATTAAAATGATTAATATTAAAAAGTTTTAAAAAATCTTTAAAAAATTTTAAAAAAAACAATCTCATATATTTTGCTCTGTCATTTGCTTTTACTTTTCTTTTCATAATAATAGTATTGCTTTTTTAAAGTATCTCTTTTGGCCTGATTCATCAAATTTGCTCATGTTACTGCTATTTTATTTTTGGTATTATAAAATTAAGAAATAAATGCTCTTCTAACAATTAAAAAAATTATTCTTATTCTTAGAAGAAAATATTAACGATAAATATGAAATAAAAAAATCTTTGACATTTTTACTGTCTATTAAATTGTGTAATATTGGTAATTTGTTATTAATATTTTTAGGAACAGCTTAAAAGTCAAATTAATATTTTCATTTAAGCTGTTCATTTAATAACCTAATTAACTTAGGAACAATCTAGGACATTTGATGAAAAGTCTGAAAAAAATCTGGAATATTTTTTTTCAATAAAAGATAAATCCAGAATGACTAAATCCAAACTTAGAACTATGTATATTTCTAAAAATAGCACAAAACGATTTTTCAAGACAGTTCTTAACATGTATGTTTTAAGTATAATGAAAGCAATTTTTTGAGAAACTTACATAAAAAAAATAAATCTGAAAAAAATTTATGTACATAATTAGCAATACACTTCCTGGCTAACATACGTTTTAACTTTAAACGAATTTGTATAATTTGAAATGAGAAGTTTTATTTCCTCTTGTTTAATAACATGTTAGTAAATGTTTTCATTATTCAGATAATGTTGGTAAAAAAAATTCTTTTCATTTTTAATTCACAATGATGAGAAGGTAATATAAAAGTACTGTGAATGGAGCGCATAAGTATGAAGGACCATTTCTTTAATTAATGCAAGTAAGGTAGTTAACTTGGCTTAGATTCGCCTTGATTTCGGATGCTTTAAGGAAAGGAATCGAGACGGTGTCCATGAGGAAGAGAGGGTGGGTCCTTGGGGGACATCAAAAACTTTAAAGTATTATAATTATGTTGATAAAAATGAAGATAATTGCAGTGTTTATATCTGCATCTTTCTTTACAGATGTACTTACTACATATGCTATGTTGCAAGATTGATATTAATAGTGCAATAGCAGGAAACGTTTTAAGTTTTTAATTTTTAACAGTAATGGCAGGGATATGTATTATAATTTTTGTTTTACATCTCTTTTTTATTTTACAAATTTCTTAAGGTATGTAAATAGCAATTTATTTTAATAAAAATCTAGCAAAAAAATTTGGAGATGTAGATTTATTCATAAATTCGAAATTATTTTTTTCTTTTCTAATTTAGAATGCAATGAGTAGCACAGCAATAAATTTTAATGTGCTTTTTTTTATTTAATTTGCAAATCTGAATACATCAAACAACTGTAATAATCTCACTTTTTAATTTGTTTCCAAATTATTTCTAAGAAATTTTAAATACCATGTTTTTACTTACACTCGAATAAAAATATTCTCACTTTAAGTTAATTTTAATAAAGATAGTAAAATCAATTTAAATTAACAGTTATATCATATTATTTGTGATTTTTTTCTTGAAATTTCTGCTAAGATTTCTAAAATTTTTCGATATCACACATATTTTAATTCACTTTTAAGTACTAATTAGAATCTTTCATTATAAAGTTTCATTATAAAAAAAATATTTGTATGAACATGAATAAGACTGATTTTAAACTTTAAACAATTATTTCCACTTTAATTAAATACAAAGCACGTAAAGGTATGCATATAAGAGCCACATATTATCATCCTAATGGTTTTGAATTGCCAGTCATTTAATTTGAAAAGAAATCTTACAATTAATAATTAAAAGTACGAATTTTGCCCACGCATTCTTACGGCTAATCGTTATCCTTCTCTGATTTTTTGTTGTTGAATTTTTAGGAATAAATTGACAATTTTTACATATTCTATAGAAATAATTATAAAAACTAATGCTGATTTTTAAAAAAACAAATTAAGCCTTTTTAAATCTTGTTTTAGAATTGATGTGCAAAACAACAGTCTAGCACAAAAGAACAAAAATGATGGGTGCAAAAAAATAGTAAATAAATAAAATTTTAAAAAATGTAAAAAATATTGTCTTTTGTCTAATTTTAAAAACATTTTTTTCTGGAACTGCAGAATTTAAACGCCTCTTCAAGATTTTCTTGTAACATTTCCTTAAAGTGAGTATATTGACAATTTTCAATATACGTGAAACTTCAGCAACTAAATTGTAAATAAGAATCTATTAATATTAATATGAATTTTAAAATAGATTTTTGATTTTAATTTTATTATAATTATTTCTTTATTTGCTTATAAGAATGATTTTCATGGCATTGGTGAACAATAGTTACAAAATTTTGATCTTTGTCAGGAATTTAGTATTTTTACTAAATTTATTGTGCAATCCCTTGGCGATTTTTTGGCAGTGAATCTCTCACATGCTTTTAATACCACGACATTCAAATTCACTTTTAAGACATGTTGTTTCCAAGCCTATTAAAATATGCCACAGAATTACTCTTAAAATTTAAAAAATCATATACTATATTTCCTTTGATAAATAATCGATTTTTTTTCATGCATACGGAAGTACAGATTGTCAGGTCTCTCATATATTTAACTTAAAATATGATAAACGCCTACATTTTAGATGCTAAACTTGTGTAGCAAATTTTATCTATCTAGCTCTGTTAGTTTTATAGTTTTCGAGTTCATTTGCATTTGAACAGCCATATAGACTTCCTTCCTCTTGAATAGAATTCGCATAAAATTTGATAGAAATTTACAAAATTAGTCATAAATCCATATACTAAATTTCATTCTCCTAGCTCAAAATGTTTTTGTGTTACTGTGTTCCCACACAGACAGACAGACAAATGGATAGCCAAAATGTGAAACATGTATTTTTCAAACTCAAGGAGATATAAAACTTAAAATTTTTTCCGAAATCTTGATTTTTAATTTCTTGACATTTGCAATACTTTCTCTTTCCTTCGTAAAAGAGAAGGAAAAAATGAATACTGATTCTTTAGATTATAAAGAAGTTGAAGTTGATCAAACGTAGAGATATTAAACTGAATATAAGTATTGTAACTTAAAACACAATTTCTTTTGAGAAAGAAGAACTGGAAATTTTCTCTTGACTAATCTGTCATTATATTGGTTAGTGTTATATTATAATAATTATTATTATGAAGGGGTTTTATTTATTTATTTACATATATATTTTTTGAATTTGATTGTGGAGCAAAGTTTGAATAAGTCCAAGTTATAGAATAGAAAAATATAAATATTTTAATCGTTTATTTCGATGCCAATTGAAGATTTTAACTGTAGAAAAATATATAATGAAGAATTTGACCTTCAATTGACTTGGGAAAAAATGAATGTCTGCATGCTATCAATTGAAATCATGTCAAAACTGATTCTACTGGCTTTGAATTTACTTCCTTTATTGAAATTTTTATCCGAAAATATTCAGTTATGCAAATCTATTCCCCCGTTTCTGCATGAAAAAAAAAAAAACCTGAGAGATGTGGAACAATTCATTATTTTGATGTATACTTTTATGTAAAATTATATTTTTATGATTTGAGCATTTCTATTGTATAAATATTGGAGTCTTAAAAATCTCTGATTTTTGACATGATATTAGCTAGCTATATCATGTTATAATTATAGTCGGATTAAATTTTGACATATATAATACTAATATTGTAAAAAAAAGCTCTACAAGAGAATCTACAGACCGAATCTGACACAAAATTACTTTTTGGATATTAAGTTTTAAATAAGGAAGGGGTTTTCAATTTTCAATTAAGTATTTATGAGAATTTTCCTTCAATAATCTTGATGGATATTTTTACAATAAATAACTTTTATACCAATGTAATACTTAAAGAATTAATTTTCCAATGAGACCAATTTTATTTCAACGTATTTTTTTCTCCAGTTTTAATAATTTTAGTAAATATTCATAAGAATATTTTACAATGAGAGCAACTGCATTTATACACGCGCACTTTGCGTTGATATGAAACTCTTTTTATTCACGTTATCGCTACCATATATTTAAGTGTAAATTTTAAAAATACACTCTTACTGCAACTCAATGTCGCCTGCAGTTAACCTGGAGCTGAGAGTATGTTTTGTAGATACCGAAACAGTGGGATTGTGTGATTTTTTTCAGACGAGTCCAGGTATAGTTTGCAGTTTGATTTTCACCATATGGAGGCCACCAGGAACCCGTTACCACAAAAAGAACATTATTCAACGACACATTTATGGTGGTGCAGGATTGCTCGTTTGGGGAGGAATTATTCGATCTTTCAGAATTGCCCTGAATGCCTAAATTGGAATCATGACGGGACGTATTGCATCGTCTGTCAAATCTGTCTGGACGTCCTTCTGTAACAACATGTACATTTGTTTCGGGGAGCCATGGACGCCGAATTCGGGTTTATGGATGACAACGCCCGTTCTCACCGTGCAAACATCATGAATGAATGCCTTCTATTGGAGGATATCACCCATATGGACAAAGCAGTAGACTTGAATCCAGTAGAACATGTGTAGGATATACTTGACCGACGAGTTACAGTCCGTCAACCACTTCTTATATGATCACTGGAACTTTGGAGATCATTTGTTTATGACGCTATATACCTCAAGATCAGATCAATAGATTGATATTCAGCATGCCTAAGTGTTGTACAGACTATATTGAATCGTCTGGAAGACATACTATGTATTAACCATCATACCAACCATGTAATAGTGGTTTTTGTAACTTTTTTAAATTTGCTCCAGGGAGCAAAAAATCGCAATTTTTATTAATGGTATCAAACATAGAGCTTTTTTTTGCTCTTTGCCTTTTTTTTAAAAAAATAAATAGACTTTACAAATAAGTCACTTTTGTTTTGCTTCTGTCTCTTTCCTTTTCTAGACTTTCATCAACCTTAATTTATGGGCATGCAGTGTAAAAGAAAGATAAGACGATGAAGGCCTATGCTTACCATAATAAGATGCTTCTGATTAAAGATTGAAATCTCCTTTCCTCACCATTTTAAGCTTGATAATGATGATAATCATCAAATAGCTCAGATGAAAAATAACATAAATGAATTTTAATTTTTTTTAAAAAAATAGATACAAAAAACATTTAGCAAAAATAAATAAGTTTCTATAATAAAATAAATGTTTTTTTCTTTGAATTATTGTAAAGAGAAGTATTATTCAATCTTTCGATTGTATACCGAATTTTCCGTCTTACTTCCCCCTCCCCCCCAGTACTAGTGAAATTTCTTCTCAAAGAAAAACATCATATTCATTTCACGCACGTCCCTATAAATAATCTCCTTTAAAAATTCTTTGAGACTGAAAAACTCATAAATTCATGTAAGCCCTAAGAAAAAAGTTTAAAAATCGGGTCGAAAGTTCCATTTACATTTTTTTCAGTTCATTGATCTGCCCGTCATTAAATATTCATTCATACGCGCGAGTCTAGTTTTGCTACTCTTGAAAGGTGGACTGTATTTGAAAATTTGTTTGGTCTATGGAGATGAAATTTTCTGATGAAACTTAATGATAGTGCTAATTTTTATCTAAATATTTTGTTTAAAAACTATCTACGTTCCGTTTTCTGCACAGTCCCAATGTAAAATTTACATGCATACAGCTATTAGAATAATTTTATCTACAGTATTTTCGTTCATAAATATTGTTAATGAATGGCTTTAACTGACTTTCCAAACAAATCACAACATCATATTGTATTCACCCTTAGAGAGACCTGAAAAATAAAAATAAAATTTAGGAAAAAATTATTAAAAACATAAAAAATTAATTATGTTAATATAAAAACAAAAACTTTTTCCTTCACAATAGAAAATTGCACAGCAGACACACAGAAGATGTTAATTAATGAAGGTATGTTGAGGATATAGAACAATATATTAGTCGTTTGACATTCCAAACTGAATTGGAAGGGGTTTCTGATTGTAATAGAGTAAAATCAATAGTTGTCACAGCCATTTAGAAAATGAAATTATATTTAACATTTAGAATCTAACTGCGTATTTATTTTCTTGCATTGAAAGGTGACATCATGACCTTTTAATCTCCTGGAAGATGTAGAATGAATTCCAAAATGATTCCGGCGCGGCGTATTGAAAATTTTCTTTGAGGTGAAAATTTGAATCCTTAATATAAAATAAAAGCTCTTTTCTTAACTAATTCAATTTCAAGTAATACTCGTAGACTTGATTTATGTAGCTACGTTTAATCCAATGTAATTTTTAAGATTAATTTTTTTACGTGAAAGAAACATTTTTGCTCAATAAAAATAAAAGAAACTACAGAAAACAAAAGTCTGTGTGTGAATATAAAATTTAGCTAAATCGCGAATCTGAATGATGGGTTTTCTATTAGTCAAACTAGGCAACTTCATTAAAACAGGCGACAGAAAATTATTATCACCCTAATTATCAAATAAATTTCTTAAAAAATAATAAATTTTATGAATTTTTTAAAAATATGGTATTAATGCTTTGCTACGTACAATGGTCAGTTCTTTATCTGTTTCATTATATCAATATTCACATTGAAATTTATTTTTTATAACAGTATTTGTAAATAATGAGGATCTGCTTAAACAATACCGTGCATATACCGTAGATACCACACGCTCAACAGACTTTATAAATAATTCAATAAAACATATACAATGTATTCACAAAAGATTATTAATATGAAAATTAGGTACTTTCCCAAAAGCTGGATTCAAGTGAAAAATCGCCAAAGAAATTTGGAGGAATTCTACAATATTTGACGATTTTTCGTTTTAAAATCACTGAAAAAAATTGGCTACATTATTTGGAGATTTTTTCCCTTGATCCCATTTAACCGAAAATTAAACTAAAATAAATTCTTAATTTGTAGATTAAGTTAATTATGTATTTAATCTGAATCTGTTTATTGAGAGAGAGATTCAAAATATCTGACCTCTCTATTGCTAATTATTTTTCTCTATGCATAGACCCTTATTTTTAATAACTTCGTCATCTGAAATTGATGTATTTGTATGAATTCAATGCACAAAAATAATTTTAATTTTAATTGTACTGATACTATGACTAATTTTGTACTGATTTTTTTCAATAATATTTATATTTCCAAAAGATTTTTTTATCTTATTCGCATTAAAAAGAATACAAATAGAAATGTTAAATTTTTATTTAAAAATTTATTTAGATATAATTTTTAGTGTTCCTCATTTTCATTGTTTCTTAACTGATAACAAAGCATTTAACAAATTTTTCATTAAATACTTTAAATCAGATTGATTTAATTACCTTCCTTTTAAATCACTACGCTTCTTTTATTGACAGTATTTGAAAAAATTTATAAGGAAGGATAAATTTTTGATAAATCCTGACTAATTATCAATGCGGCTTGAACAAAGCAATAACTATATTATCACAAGAAACTGACCTCTTCAATTGTCATACTTTTAATTCTTTTAATTAAAATTTCAAATTTTTTTGAAACTTCACTTTTTTAAATTTTATTATTTAAAGTTCCAAGTATTAAGTTTCCCAGTTTTAAGTGATGCATATTTGTATGATTTTTATTCATTTTTTTTTTCAGAATTACCATTCGAATTCTTAATTTTTAACTGTCTACATTGGCGTAGCTTAGTAAATATTGGCCCTTCTACCAGAAAAAAAATCGAATGATAAATAAATCATTTAGTATCTGTGTATTAAATGAACAAAATAAATTTCGTTCAAAGTCTATTAAAACTCTTCAATAAAAAGCAACTTTAAATTATAAAAAAGTTTCAAAATAACGTAGGCATAGTTTAAACCTGCCAACCAGTAGTGAGGTCGTGCCACTTTTGACGAATTTGCTTTCACTTTCATGCGAGCAACCTCACGCATAACCCACAGCTGGAAGCGGTCTCACTTTGACAGATGGCCCTGATCCGATGGTAATCTGCGGAATTAATTCATAAACTTCATCAGATGATTAATCGAAATGGTATCCTCGCCAGAGTGTTCATTGCAAGTGATATGCAAAAGACTCATTCGGTTTCATCCGATTGCAGACGCCGCCGTCTAATGAGCCATGAATCCATCCATTGATCTGGCTCATGAAAGAAACTTGAAAATTCTAGACAGCTTGCGTCATATGTAAAGGATTGGGTGGAAGCAAGTAATGGACAGTAAAAATATATAACGTGGATCTGGAACTATTAATTATCCGGTATAAAATGGATAGGTACCAAAATATTTAATTTTTAATCACAGATTTTCCATGAATTCATTGTGAAATAAATTGTAATGATCTGTTGTTTTTTATGTTAAATATTCTAATAAAAGACAGTGATAATAAAGATAGTAGATTTCAATTTGACATTTGTTTAACTTGATTTCTACCTAAATATTTCAGCGTTAACGAGTTTACCTACAAGCAAAAATTATCATCCGTTTAAAGTTAGTGAATTTTCAGACTCTCTGCTTCAGAGAAATGTAGATAACAATAATTCTTTTCGTGAGTTGTTTCGTTTTCTCGCATACTATATATACAAAGAAAAAAAACACATCCGTAGTAGCTGAAACAATAAAATTCGATATTTTAATGGATCTCAATGTTTTAATCCTTCCCTAGAATCTGAAGAGAAAAAAAAAAAGAACTCATTTTTGAGATTATTTTTAAAACAAAAACTATGCATTTTCTTTTATTGTTAGAATAAAGATTTGTACCACATTTTAATACGGGACTATATTTGGTACAGATTTTTCAACCTGTCGATAAAAAGACGATCAAAGTACATTCTCGGATTTCTTCCCTTTTCAACGAATTACAAATCTGTCAAGCCCGATTTTGGTAAAACCAGAAAAAAAAGTGTGCGTGTGTGTGTTTTGGGGGAAGGGTTATATTATTATTATTTCAACTTCCCTGGTGTTTTATTTCAAGAATAATAAAAATATGAGAACTCGTTGGGTTTGGAATTACCCTCAAATCTCCCATTTTTTATGCCGAAGTAGGTTGAATAACACTTTAATCAGTGAAAATACATGACACAACATAACGCCATCCTGTGTCTATAACACTAAGTTAACCATTTGGAGAAGCACAAGACGAAAGGAAGAAAAAAAAATTCTAAAAGAAAGAAAAAGACAACAAACTATCCTGGGATCTCCAGAGGGAATCCCATCGGTGTCAAACCCTCCAAGACTGTATTGAATTTTTGGTGAAGTAATAACTGGATGGAGAGGACAAACTTAAACTAATGGTGACTATGGATTGAACTTACAGGGAAATGAAATTACTAAGTAAAAAGGGAAAAAATATATAAATTACATTGTAAACATATCTGTTATGTGTATAAGCATATAAACAAGGTCAGAAATCTATAGCTTCCATATGGGTTCTGTGTTTTGATTTCCTATTTGAGAACTGCACTTTTGAGGTACTCTTGATCACTTTCGAATGAATAACTTAATCGGTTTTCACAAGTGGCAGTTTGGTCTAGGTTATCGTGAAGTCTTGAAAAGTTCTTGGTATTTATGAACGATTTACTACGGTGCGGATCTTGCCGTGTAAAAGGATAGTAGATTCAATTCTTCTTACCATTCTTCCTCGAGACTTGTTTCTGACTTTCTCATGCGCCATGAGAGAGTCAGCAGGCATTCAGTGGCATAGTTACAACAAGGAGAGTTGGCCATGTGGAATCTGTGTAGGTATGTCGGGAATGGGCCATGCCTAGTAAAGAAAAGGACATCCGCTCTGTTGCAATTGGCTAAGTAGAGATAAATTGTTTGTGAATGAGGACCGTCCTGTTTCGCCTTTTTCTTATTCCTTTTGCCATCTTGTGATAATCTCGGTTTAGAGGATGTTCTTCAGATGACATCTTGGAAGTTCCATTACGTTCCGATCTTGATTAGCACTAGCTAATTTTTTGGTAAGTTTGTCCCCAGCTTCATTTCCGTCATAGTCTACATGCGCCTTGATCCATGAGATTTTAATGTGAAAATTTACAAGAAGAAGGGCGAATGTATCTCGTGCTAACTGGCTATTGGATTTGGAAGAACTTGAGGTTAGTATATTTGCTTTATTGCAGAATTTTTGTAGCGAGAATACAGGAAAAGTTCGGAGAGACCACTCCCACTTGTTTTTTTATACCCCTGTGAAAAGCAGACAGTAGGAATCCATTCTGATATTCTTAGTGGAATAATAAAGATGAAAAAACACTTGTTTTTTATCTTATGAATGAAAATCGTTTATTAGAATTCCGTGTTTATGTGCATTGCTGAAGTGTTTCGGTTCGGTGTTTATGTACAATTTAGGAGAGAGAGATACTTTGCAAATAATTCTCAAACTTTGAGAACTGCATCCAATTATTGTTATCACTCGTTGACTAATATTCAACTAATCCAATCAAACTAGCAAGCTCACTCTTCATCGACGACATCAGATTTTGAAAATATCTCAATTACTTATCTTTGGATTTTCGACACAATTTAGCTTTGAGCACACAAATGATAGAGTGATTTCTAAACAGAAATTCTTGAAGAAGTCTTCTGCTTCTATCAATACGTCTCCTAGGCCACCGAAGTAAATAACCAAAATGGTTTCTCACCTTTTAGATTGAGTTGAGGCGTTATATTTATTTAAATCTGCAGCATAAAATAGAATATTTGAGAACCTAAAAAAAAGTGCATAGTTTTTTCTCTATCCTTTGCCTTCTGTCAACAAGAAACGCTTTATTTTATAAACTGATGTAATGAAATGAATTCTTTCATAATATTGATAAGATACTCGATTGATATTCATAAGCAAAAATTTAAATACACGTAAGAAAATTTCAATAAAACTGTCTAGAAAAGGTTAATATAATTTTGAAGTAATATACTGTCGCTGTAATTAAAAAATGGTATAAGTATTTGTTTTAAGCATTTCTGTTTCTAAAAATTATTTTTGCATAACAATATTTTTAGAATAATATAATTCCCATGATAACAATCGATTATAAAGATTTTGTTCTTGTTAATATATTCTTGTTCTTGTTTGTTTTGTAGTCTACATTATTTGGCGAATTTTTGCTTTAAAATCTCTAAGAAATTTGGCGGAATTCTTCATTATTTGGCAATTGTTTTGCTTGCGTCCAGCAAACGGAAAAGTACCGCGATAAATATAATAAAGTTTCCAAGAGATTTTCTTACGTCTACATCTTAAATCTTATTTTTTTATTTATATTCTCTATCTTGACCTAACCTCATCCTTTTAATATCTGGGCTATTCCAGGAAAAAGTTTACTTTTTCATTACTTTCTTGAATAAAACTTTAGTAGTTTATTTTGTGTGAAAGCATAAAGAAGGCAGATACAAGAATGGAGAATTAAAAGGCAAGTTCATATTACAACTCAAGATAATACCATACGGCCAATCCCGTAAAGAAATATTTTTCTAGAGACAATATGAACTCGTACCACACCTAGCATATCGAATGAACTCGGCGGGGAACGATATTTGTTACCATTCGACCTTCATAACTGATATCCCGAAGCCAGAAAGTCGAACCATTTCACAGAGGTGATAAATGGTGTCCAGGGTCAAAACTCAAGCAATTTTGAGGTACCACATTCCTGGAGCGTTTCCCTAGCTGGCAAAATTTTATACCGCATTGCTAGGAAAATATTTCATTGAAGAATGTTAAACACTTGAATATAATTGGTTATATGAATTGATCATTTCTTAGACTTGATTCTTGATCGATTTTATTAGTTCAGTCCAGATGCAATTGTGATTATTCTTTTAATCATAAATATTTCTAATTCTAATAGACTAACAATTTTTGAACTCAACACGAAATACTCTCTAAGTAGTATAACCTGTTTTTAATTAATACAACATAGTACAGTTTGAGGATTTTTTCACCTTATTTTCTTATTTTTCAATGAAATGCAAAGAGAAATAAATAGTTAGATTAAGGCCAATTATCGAAGTGAATGTCAGGCCAAGCCTTAGAAATTTAGCTGAACCCTGCTACTTTTACGAGTGTCAATGGATATAAAAGATACAATACAATATGTCATGTTAGAAAATAAACCATTTATCAATAATTTCTGGCAGTTTAATTTATTAGAGCATAAAGGTTAAAAAGTTAAATATCCAATTAACTAGCATTAAAAATAAAAAATCAGATATCTTAAATTTATTTTTGGACATTAATCAAATACTAATTTCCTTGGCGATAAATAGTTTGATTCAAGTAGACGTAAGCTCGTTTTCAAAGACTTTTATTTGTCTAGAAATCATTTTTTATATTAATTTTTTTTTCTATTGCAGAAATAAGAATACACCTACTTCGTAATAGAATTTTTACTAAAATAGGAAAGCATTCTTTGATTAATTTAAATACAATTTTTCTTCTATTAAGTCCGATAGAAACTTTTCCAATAGTAGCAAATTCACAAATTAAAAAGTACTATTTCTGCATTTCCTATTAAAGTTACTAATGGACACAAAATTTACCGAAACTATTTAAAAAAATTAACTTGAATACAAGAAAGTATTAAAGTATATTAATTTGAATTAGTTATAATTTTGATTTTTCGAATGCGTACTACATTCTTATTCAATAATAAGAACTATTTTATTAGTTGTAGGAAATGAAAATGGTGCATTTTATCTAAATAGCATATTTCTCCGCTTTTATAAACAGTAGTATGAGCAAATGATGATGCTTAGATTTTGTATTTGGAAGTTTTTGACAGAGTTCTCATATAAAAAAGTTATAACTTTTCGAGTGTTATTCAAAATACAAAGAGCATTATGAAAATTTAAAAAAAGGATATAGGATTTGAAAGTAATCACTTTAAATTTATTAGATAACATATTATAATTTTTACTTGACAATTATATGTGAATTTTTCCATTCTGAAAAAATTGCTTACTTGATTAAAGACACACGTATATAAAAAATATTTTGAAGAAGCAGATGTGAAGCTCTTTATTGATTTTTATTCATACTTTCAAAGGAAATAGTTTAATTTTTGTCTTTTGTCAAAATTGGACTATTTAAAAATGTTGAAGAGTGCTTATTAAAATGTGTACTTAATAATATTTAACATTTTGTATCTAAAAATTATTCTTTTATATAAATAAGTATTTTTATGGAAGATTTTTTAAGATATAAAAATCACTTGAAATACTGTTCTCTAGAAAGAGACAAGAAATATATAATAAATTTTTAAGTTTTAGTTTTAAGTAGTTTTTCAGTTTTTAAGTAGCGTCAACTGGAACTAAGAGCATGTTTTAGCTAGTCACGCATCACCATCACTTGCACAACCCCTTTTTTACAAGGGGACGCGTTAACACATACCACATATAAAATAGATGAAGAACAACCATATCCAATCCGAGGATCGAACCCAGAACGCCCAGATCACTGGAAAGACTCACTACCCTTGTGCCAAGACGTGGCAAATATATATATTAAGAATAAAAATAGCATTTTAAAAACTAACTGGCAAATTTTTGAATTAACTTTTGGAATGAGATGATATATTGAAAATTATAATATTATTCCTTAAAAAGTGACGGAAAATATACATATTAAGAATAAAAATAACATTTTATGAAAAATAAATGAAAAAATATTGAGTTAGTTTGGAATAAGGTGATATTTTACTTCACCTACCTTGGAAGTATTTTTTTCGACGAAAATGATAAGCAAAAGCATGTGACTGTCTTAAACATATTCTAAAAATGACGGAAGACATTTTTGTCGCTAAATATTTGATTAATGATCCTTTCGCGGTCAATAGTAATTACGTAGAGGAATACGATAGAATTACTAATAAAATAATTTGTTGCTCTAAGTTGAAATTTTCTAGTTCACTTTCAGGTCAAGGGTGTAACAAGACTGTTTTTCATTAGAGCATTGACCGAGTCTAATTTATATTTACTGTATCAATTAATTGAGTGTTAATTAAGAAAAAGGTTATTTACATTGACGCGTGCTTGTAATTTTAAAATGAGAGCAACTCAACGTCGTGAATACTTTCAGATTTTTTTAAAAACTCAAACAATTTGTAATTACCGAATTTTGTATCATTAATTGGATAAAGACATTTATTTAACTTTCATATACCACTGTGTATTGAGTTATTGTAAGTTCTGTCTTTATTGGAAAATCATGAAACTTTTTCTAAATTTCAAGTTGGAAATCAAAATTTTAAAAGATTTACAAATCTATAGAATAAAATTCGTATAATTTGTTAAAAAAATTAGAAAAATGATAGGGACTTCTTCAAACGATTTGATTTTATTGAAAAGAACAATTTAGTAAATGTTCATTTTCCTCAATAAAATAAAAATTTAAATTCGAATCCTGCATATGTTATTATCTTTCGATTGTTTAATTTACAGAAGGTAAGATGGTTTAAAACAGGGATGCACATTCTATGGCCCAGGAATGTTGTTAATAAAATGAGACTAATTTAAAATGAAATTAGACTTTTTCAAATAAACAGGATAAAAATCTAATACGAAAACGATTCTACATCAGAATAAATAATTTACAGTTATTTATCAAGTTTATTTATTTTTAATTTGACAGCTTTTTAGTTTGTTCCCTTCATGGCTACCTGCAAGTACCATTTTCGTATAGGAGAAGCTCGCGGACGTGAAAAATTTCCACACATAAAAATGCAGCATGAGGATTAAATTCAAATCTTGTGTAAAGCACTTGATGATCATTTTTCAGATTTTGAAAAGCGAAAACAAAAATTGATGTATTTTTCTCTCCATTTTCTGTTGATGTAAATCTAGTGGATGAGAGTATACAGTTAGCCTTAAATGATTTAAAGAATTCTGATTTTTTTCAAAAATCAATTCAAAGAAAAACCGATATTAGAATTTTATAAAAATTTATTCTCGGAATTTTTATGCTTAAAGCAAAATGCAGCTGCATGTGCAACTTTCTTTGGCAGCACTTACATTTGTGAGCAAACTTTCTCACTAATTAATTTAAACAAAACAAAAATAAGAATGAGATGAGAACCTTTCTGCTGTTCTGGGATTGCCACAACTAAACTTAAGCCTAACATAAAATCAATAACTTCAAATATTCAATCTCAGCCATCTCATTAATTTTTACTAACATTGATAATTAATTTTTTTTTCAAAATTTAAATTGCGTTCTCTGTATAATTACCAAAATGTTTTCATCTGTTATTCTATTTCAAGTTTACCCCCTTTTTAGAAAGGATTTTTTAGGTAAAGTATTTTAATCATAGCTATAATGTTTGTGTTTTATTCATTTATTTATTGCATAATGTGTGCATGAGCAAAATAAGTAAAGTAATAATTGTAATTCATGCGTATTGTCACAAACACACAAAAAACCCCTAGTGTTTTCACGTTTTTAATATGTTTTTACATTTATGTGCTATTTTAGCCCTCGCCATGATCCATTTTCATATTTTGGCCCCTCATCCTGAAAAGTTTGTGCATCCCTGGTTTGAAATAAAAATTAAGTATTAAACTGAACGGAAACCAATAAAGAATTCTCAAAATTTTACATTTTTTAAAAACTTTCATATATATTATTGTTTTATAACCCTTAATTCAAATTCATGGTTTGATGAATAGGAATTCTAGAACCTTTCTTTGAAGAGCGTAAAACATTAAATCTAAACAAATGATATCTGAATAAACATAATAGATTCAAAATGTATACATTAACCGGTATCTTTGTAAATCTTAAAACTTCTTCCAAATTTTTCGTGCTTTAGGATATTTTCATCTTTTACTAATAAGTAACAGAAAAAATGATTGAAAACTATATATTTGAATTTGAATTTTTAATTCAAATCAGCTTATTATGATACTATAATTGAATATTACAATATATAGATTAAAAATTAATATACTCAATCAAAAACTTAATATATTAACCATTTTAGTTAATAATTAAAATATTCAAACCTAATTTTTATAAAGTAAACTGTAAGATATATAGACAAGCATTCGAGCAATATGAATTTATATAATCACGGAAAATCGAAAAAAATAAGGTCAAACGACAGGTAAACCGTTACCAAACGATATCACTAAAATATTTTTAAAAATGTGACTGGTTGTTTGAAAACTACAGATAATGCTTTTTTCATCCATCATATACATCATCTTTTTCATTACAAAAATAGTGATATTTTATATTGAAATCGATAAATGATAATTGAATTCTGACAGAAACAAAGCAAATGCAAATTCCAGCATAGCAGGATTTAAATTAAATTTATAAATTCTTGAAACGTTTCTGTTTAGAAAAAGCCGGTTTCAAAAATTCAAATTTAATATGTGTATAGAAACTAAAAAAATCGCATAAGCAACATTCCATCCAGAATGACAGCTGTGATATTCGCAGGAGTTAAAAAAAGAAGAAAGAAAAAAAATAAAGTGATAGAGGAGAACAAAAATAATGTTTTATTCAGCAGATGGTAAGAGAAATCATCTGCATGTAATTCAATCGAATTTATAATTTTGTTTTGAATTTTGTGTAAAATAAAAAGATATATATATTTTTAAAAAAATCGTTATAATCATCATCATTATTATTTATTACTTAGAGTAGGAGAAAAGGAATATTTATGGGAGAAATTTTATAGACAATTCATGCAATTAAATTTTCTTTTCCGTAGAAGGAAAATTTGAGAAATGCTAATAAGAATTAGGAAAAGAACTTTAAAAAAAATAGAATCACAAAATTTTTTATTATTGTCTCTTGTTTATGAAAGTACGGAATATTCTCTTTTAAAGAGTTTAAAACTCCCTAACAGATGATATGAAAACACGAAATAATAAAATGAAAGAAATTATTTAGGAGCAAAAAACGTGTACTAAAAATACAAAACTATATTTTTGTCAAAAAATATAATAGAATGATGCACCAATTATTTTAACGACATTCGTAATATATTCACCTGCTAATTAAACTTAATTAAAGTTTAAATGATATTTTTTTTAAAAAACATTGTATTTCCAGATTTTTGTAAGCAATTGTATATGCAATATCACTTTTTCTTTTTTTACAAAAAAAAAAAAAAAAAAAAAAAAAAAAAACCCGGAAAGGTAACATATTTTTTGACATATTGAGTTCATATTCTTCTTTAATCTAATGTCCGCGGTGGCTTGGCGTTAATGTTTCGGTTTGAAAGCCGTAGGATTTCTCCGGATCGAGACCCGGTTCCACTGAAGAACTGTTGCGTAAGGGGGTCTGTTGCACGTTAAATCCGCCCGGGCCAAAAGTCCTTTAACTGGTTTAGTGTGGAGAGCGGAGTGCCAACTCAGGTGTCGTCCTCGTCATCTGACCGTGGTTAAAAATTACGAGGTATGCAACAAAACAACCCTAGAGTTGCTTTACAATGGGAGGTTAATGTAACTATAACTAAACTATTTTTCGTCAATTTCCGTGCACAAGTACTATAATAAAGTAAAGCCTCTTTTATACATATCTCATTGAGTGTTTCTTGCTTTATATTTACGCCATTACTAATTTAAACGCACCTCTCATTATGCATCGTTTTATTAACCCTCGTTTATACGTCGTTTCATCACAATTCCAATTTGTTCGTAACCCTTTTAATGCTAAGGTATTTATTTTATAAAAATCAAAATTTCAATTATACGTCGCGCTTTTCTTTTATTTATTTGTTCATTTTATTTTTGAAAATTGAAAATATTCCACTCAGCCATTATTTTTACCGCTGTTACAAAGAGCGGACATTTTTTCTGAGTCTTTAACATCGTTTTCCTGCTTGCCATTTCAAATGGAACCCTCGAGATCGGTCTCCCCAGAACGGTCTCCCCAGCATACCCCTAAACAGAGGTGCTATAACAGAAAACACCTTGAATGGTATTGGCATGCAATAGTTACAGAATATTGACCTTTTGAGGGAATTTAGAATTTTTACTAGATCTAGCTTCTAATTAGTGATGATGGATCCCTGACCTGTAGTTTAATTATTTGTTAATTATCTTTTACTTTTAGATGCATTCTTCCTAAACGAATGAAACAGAAATTTTACACAAAATTACACTTGCAGTTAAAAATACTACATATCGAATTTCATATGTTAAAGTCACTGGGTCTAAATTATTACGTGTACACAGTGGCGGATTTGGAGTTTCAGAAGCCTGAGGCGCAAATCAATTTGAGGCCCCATTTCCTCCAGTTATATTTTTAGTATGCACTCTTTATACATATTTTTCACTCTGTTAAGCTCTGTATCCGATTTTTTATGTTAAAAAAAGAGCGGGGGAGGGGGGCCGACGTACATAAAATTGAAAATTAAAATCAATTTTTTCATTCTACTTGGCAGTATTTAAAAGGATGATAAAGTTCAGGGTGTGTTAAAGCTGTTTAAAAAAAAGGTGCTATTTTGTTCCATAGTTGCCCAATATTTTTCAGAGATTATGCCTAAAATTTCATTATACGCTAAATCAATAATTATAGAATGGAACTGCTTTTCTCTTTGGGGAATAAATATATTTTGGTTTTGTTTTAAAACGTTATCAGAATCAGCTGATCTTTTATTTTGTTGTTTAAAATTGCAAGTTGTTGATTCTTCTGTTCCATTCTCAGATCGCTCATTAATTTCTTCAAATTCGCATTTTGCTTCTGTTTTTTTTATTTATTTATTTATTCAAGTTGGTTTTTCAAGTGAACTGATATTGCATGATTCTTTGATTGAGATCAATGAACCAGGAGTGGTAATAGTCGAGTGTAAAAATGAAATGTTTTATTAAAAAATATCCTCTTTTTTGAAATTGAAATTATTATTATTTTAGAACTAAATTTTGAGGCCCCTTTAATTTATGAGGGCCGAGGCGCGCGCCTCATGCGCCTGTTTGAAAATCCGCCTCTGCGTGTACATGTTGCGGAAAGTACAGATCGACAGACGGTCAACCCTCTGTAGAATTTGGTTCAAAATTGTTTATACTATGGATGTGTAGTCATTTATTAGATTTTGTTTATGTAGCTATCTTTGTTTACAGTGAATGTGTTAATATTTGGATAGCCAGACTTCCTCTAAATTTATTTATTTTTATTTTGACAGAGATATACAAATGTGAGGTAAATGCCATATACCAAATTTCATCAGTCTAGGCTCAAGGAGTAATTGAGTTATCTTTGTCATAGGCAGACATACATTTTCCAAAAGCATGTTTTTCGAACTCGAAGAATGTCAAAAATATGATTTGTCAAAATCTCGAGATAAAAATATTTTACGATTATAGTACTGTTGTTGTTGTTTAATGGCACTTGCCATGGATCAGCTTGCTGAGGTAGTCAGCGATTTAAGCCTAATAAGTGTCCCGTTTTGTAGTAGCACCAACTACAAAACGGGACACTCAAGAGTACGACTGTCAAGAGTGTGACTTCATCTACTTACTCAGCACATTCGCTTCCACAACTCCTTTTTAAAGGGGGGGGGCGCATTCGCACACCTCACATATAGAACACACACACAAAAACCATGCCCGAACCGGGACGCTCAGATCACAGGGAAGACGCACTACCTCTATGTCAGGAGGCCGGCACAATATTTTCTATGTTTTTCGTATTTGTATTAAAAAGCGGGAAAGGTGGAATATCGGGAAGATGAAGAGAATCAATTTTCAAAATTAAAGCAAGAATTGACTTTATTTAACCATTGCATTTCATCAATCTATGTTCAATGAGCTCCACTGAGAATAATCCAGAATATTTTGTTTGAAAAAAAAACAATAATTTGAAAGTGTTCAATGATCTTAATTCGATTCTTTTTTTTTTTTTTTTTTTTTGCACTTAATGCATATGAGATATTGGCACTACAAACGAAGTATAATTTGTTTTAAAAATTAATCGCATAATTAGATGCACATAAAGTAACAGACTTTTGATTAGCATTCATGGCATGTAATGAAAGAATGATTTTTCTATTTTTATTGTAATTGCTTAGTTTAACACGATACAACAATAAATTAATATAGTTTTTATAAAAACAACTTACAATAGTTAGCATTAGAATAGTAAAATGTTTAATAATCAAAATTGCTTGTAAAAAATTCCGAATATACGTGTTTTTATTCACATATCGTTTTACGCAAGTCCTCTGAAAGACATATAAGCAGAGCTTAACAACACTTATAATCTTATATATAAAAGAAGACAAGTCGGAAATATTGTAAATGTCAAAAAGTTAGAACACGAAGTTTTGAGGAATCTCCAAAATTCAGACTCTCTGAGTTATCAAATCACGTTTTTTCTGTTACATCCGTCTGTCTGGCCGTGAGCAAGATAATTCAAAAAGGCATTGAGCTAGATGTGTGAAATTTGTTAATAGTCTTTACACCAATTTTCTAGATTTCTATGAAATTTCGAGCGGAAGACATTCATATGAAGGCTGTCTGGTTGTTGTCCGAGTATGAGTCAATCATGACAACAAATATCTAAATGAATTAAATTTAGTACACAAATTTGGAATTTAAAATATCGATATAACATTTGAAACAAAATCTGCACCAAAGTTCCTTTTCTGTCCGTCTGTGCTTTCACATAGACGGGAAAGCTCAAAAATATGAACTTATGAAATTTGGTATGTGGTTTTGTGAGTACAGTTGTAACTATGCCAAATTTTGGTTCCATTAGGCTGAAGAAAACTTCTCTATAGTACAAATCGATTTTCTTGTATTATTAACAACAGGCTATTGATTAATTGTTACTAATCAGAAGAAAAATCCAGTAAAAATCTTTATTAATGTGGGAGTCTAACCAAGTCTCCCAAAGATATTAGGCCCTTCAGATAGCAGGGGTTTTAGTGGTGAGACGTCTATGGGTTTTTAACATTTACTGGCTCAATTCTTAAACTAAGATTAAAATAATGCAAACGAAGGATGAAGAGATTTCTTTAAAAAAATAAAAGAATTTATTTAGAATTAAAGGGAAAAATTTACAAGGGGGTGTATTTACAAGGAAATATTAAACGGATTAAAACATAAAGATATTAAAGAAACAGAAAATTTGATTATTTCCTCTAGTTGGACGTTAGAAATAAAAAAAGGCATTATGTGATTGAAAACATCTTACCGCGTAGCTTTGACGGTGGGAAACGTCTTTATCGTACGGTGGTTAGTAGGCCTCTGCCTGAATATTAATTGTAGCAGTGTTCCAAAAACTCGATAGATGGCGTTACACCGGAATGCTTTATTGATTAAAATTATCGTCCTCTGGGAAATGATCTAACCTTTTACAATTCTCACATTGAATTACGTCTACAATTGGATGTTGATAAAAGCAGAAATGAATGCACAAATTAAGGTTAAACAAAATAACTCTGTGGACATTAATGCTTACCGAGATCTCGATTAATAAGTTTTCCTTCTTGAATGAATCAATATTTCGTTTTCCATAAACATTTCAGGTCACTTTTTATTTCACTTTTCATGCTTTTTAGCTATGCATTCTCGATAATCGTATCCTGAGCAATGTTTATCATTCTTATGAATATTTTGAAACAGTTTATAATTATTTTATATAAAAATTTGATACTTTTTCAGATAAATTTTATTCCATATATTATGTATTATTTTTAATGTTTTTATGAAAAATGTGAAACATTTTTTTTTACTTAAAAGTTTTGACGATGAATAAAGAGCATAAAAAATAAAGTAATAAAAAATAAATTTTGAAAATACAAAATAAAAATTGGCAATTTAGAGTCTTTGTCGATTGGAGCCAGGATTACCAATGTTTATCGAAGAAGAGTTATTTCCTTTTACAAAACTTATTAATTCATAGATAATAGGTTTATTGAAGATACAATCATGAAGGCATATCCCATTTATTTATCATTGCACTAAAATTTTCATATTTTTTTCATGAATGCTTATGTTTTATACTTGATAGTTAAATTAGTTTTAGATCTTTCCCCTAACATTACAAATAAAATAAATAAATGTGATATTTTTTGTATGTAGTGATCGTGCTACTAGTGAAGATTTTGATTCTATTAACTTAATTCTGACCTCCATGATCTTTCAGCTGATGCATCTACGTAGTTACTCCAAATTAACATTATTTACATTCAAACCACGTAGATTCATGCGCTATATCTACTACAGCAATTTTATGTTTCCGTAAGAGATGTACAGATTACTGTGGACTACTGCAGTTTGCTACAAGCTACTGTAGACTTCTGTTTTATTTCGTCAAGTAATTAAGGGATATTTAACTCTAGAATTAAATAGTTTATGTTTTAGTATGTTAGAATCTCCCTTAAAAATTTCAATTAATAAATGTAACTTATCTATTTAAGAAAATTATTTAGAATGCACACGTAATATGTAAACACGTAGAATGCACTCCAAGTATGAAAACTGTAACATGAATTAAAGGGCTCTTTTGGTATTTAAATCGGTGACAGTGGATTCTATAAAAATTTATCTCATGCTCTCCAATGAAAGTCTTGTCCTTTTCTTTTTTCACATAAAATTATGAAATTTGGATAAAGAGGTGAATGTCAATGTCATGATATTGTCAAGTTATAGTTACGAATTATATAAGCGTATTTAGCGTGAATTCATCATACGAATATGTATTTTGGATACTTACGTATTAGACCGCCGATTTTTATCTCCAAATTTGAAGGTGTCGCCAATGAATTGCTAAACCGCCAATAATGGCAAAAAACCGCCATCATTTAAAAAATAGTTCAAACCTTAACTGTCGTCCGCCATTTTGTTGGTAAAGTTGACTCAACGGTTTATTTTCAAATTTGAATCCGTCGCCAATGAGCTACTAAACCATTGGCGACCGTTGGCGTCGACGATCTAATACGTAAGTACTGTATTTTACACGCTTTTTTCCCGACTTGACCCAAAACTTGACACGGTACTTGAGTAGTCACAGGATCACATGCCAAATTTCTCTGATTTAAGTCAATATGCTAATGTAGTATTGCATTTATCACTAGCAAGAGTGGTCTATCAAAATCTTCTCGTATGCTCTATTGTTACAAACTTGTAATTTTGCCTCCCAGTACGAATAATGTCATCGCAGAAAAATATCCGTTTTACGATCAACCCTGTTGCGTGCTGAGCGGATGTCACGTCAGTGATTTCAGAGATTTGTTCCTTGTCCCAAACCTCTAATTGTTTCCTAGCCTTGACAGAAAGGTCCGTACTGTTGAATGCAGAAAAATTCTTATAACAGCCTTATTCATAAAAAGGATCAGATGCTTTCGGCATGGTGGTTGGCGACTTGAGAAGATTTTGGCAACTTTGACGACAAAATGATTATTGTTGAAAACTTCGAGAATTTTAACTATCTGTCCAAATAGAAACTGATATGCGCCTTGAAAATACTTTATCCATTCATTAAATACAAGAGAATAAGAATAGACTCTCCAATACTTTCTATCGTACTCTCTAATGAAGAGTATCCCTATTCTCTCGCATAAAATTCTTGACCTTCGTGAATGCCTTGTATGGGCAGCATTGGCAAAATATAAATACTCGCCAATTTGGCGAGAATTTAACAGTTTTACTAAATCTACGTATGATCATTGGCAATTAATCTGTAACATGAGGTTTACGTTAAACGAAAATCGAATCTGTGATTAAGAAATGTTTTTTCCTACCCATTGAAACTAAAATTTCGCATCGAACTACAATAGTATTAGAAAAATTGAATACCAAATTCGATATATTTAAGTTATTGAACTATCCCATTTGCGTGTTTGTGAAAGTACAGACCTATGGACGTTCAATCCTCTTGACGGATTTTGTTTAAAAATTTGATATTATCTACTCATTTGAAATTGAGATTGTGATGAATCTTATCATTTCAAACCTCCCTAAGTTTGAAAACGCGATTTTGGCATTCCAGACACCTGTCAGTCTATTTGTGACAAAGATAACTCAAAGCCGCTTTGAACTAGATGGATAAAATGTGGTATTCGGTCTTTAAACCTTACATTTCTATCGAGCATAATCGGTTCCGAGGATGTAAGTTAAGGATGTTAAATGTAAGTTAAATAAAAACTATTAAATGAAGAAAGTTAGTTAGGCAGAATTTGATATAATGTTACAAAAATTCTCTCAAGAACATGCGAAAATGCAGACTTTATTGTCTACGAAACTTGTATTAAATACACGCAGCACAAACTTCAAATACACATCGAATTAACACTATTCAACCCACTAATTAAGGGTAACAACAAAGCTTTTGTTAGAGCGTATGCCAAAAAGAAAAGACGTTCTCTAAAGCCAAATCAACTATCTCAGCTCGTGCTCTGAACTGACTCTCTTTTGTTCCTTTTGAGCCGCTCCTTATACAGCGTCCCACTAATGTGGACTAAGCAAACGCAGAAACAGGGCGGACGCTCCAGTCAAGTGTGGAAATTTCACCAGTGTACCCTAAAAACAAATCTTTATTTCTTAGTTTCAACTGCACATTTTACCACTCAGTAAAAACTGTCAGCGGCCTCATTGTGTCACCAACACACCTACATTGCCAAGTTAGTCAAATATGGCGATCTTTCCTTGAAATTCCTCTTAGAACAGTCTTTTCTCGCCGACGCACGATTTAATTACAAATAATATTTATACAATAAAACTATTTACAAATATTTACAAAATTTACATCTAATTTATACAAAATTCATAACACTACGGATTTAACACCTGTAGTGTAAATGCATTACAACTAAATCCACTAAGGGATTAACCATCTGTCAGTCTGTACTTTTAGAAATGTGGTAATTCAAATACAAAATGAATTAATATATCAATTTTGGTATGGTGTTTTCTGACTATAAGTGCATTTTTGTTGTTGTTGTTTCAATCGGTCGAGAAGAAACATGTATAAAACCAAATTCGATTTTCAGATACTATTAACAGCACTCCAGGGATTCAACGCCAAATAGCTCGCCAAGCATTGTAAGATAGATTCAGTAAAAACACTAAATTAATGCGAAAAGTTAATATTTCATAATTATTTTACGCCAATACCATGAAAGCGTTCTCTGAAGGAACATCTTTATTATAGAGAATGTGAGAAAGTTTTGGGATAAATGGAGCTTAGAAGGTTATTATTGTTATTATTATTCGCTCTTTGGTGAAGAAATTCATAAGGAATAAAATTCGCTCTATCAATCAACTAACTAATTACTAAGTTTTATAAATATTAAAATGGAATATTATCACACAAAACTCAAAAGTATTTCAATCTCAAGCTTATTGTGAAGTGATTGGAAAATCAATCACAAAATTCTGTCTCTACAAATATGAAACATGTAAAGTTAAATAAAACTGTGGATTAAACACATTAGGGAACCTTTAAATTAACCTTGTTGAAGAAAATAGACCATGTTTCTTTTACATACTTCAATTAAAGAGGAAATAATAATAAAATAAAATTTTGAATAAAACCAAATAATATTTAATTCCTAAATACACTACTACTTGCAAATCCATAAAATTCCTGACTTACCATCTATCCATAAAATATTGAAAAAAAATTCATAAGAGTTTACTTGTTTGATCTTAACCCACAAATGACTTTTTACACTCATAAATTTTTTGAGTTGGTTTGATTCATTCTATTTGACACAAGGGAACTTCCTACTTTCAGGTACTTTTCGGTTAGCCGCGAGCCAACAAAAAATCGCCAAAGAAATTTGGTAAAATTTAACATTACTTGGCGATTTCTCACTTTAAAATAACTGTAAGATATTTGGTTGAATTCTATATAATTTATCTATTTTTTGCTTTAAAATCATGTAAGAAATTTTAAGGAACTTTACGCTATTTGGCGATTTCTTGCTTTAAAATAATTGTAGGAAATTTGGCTGAATTCTGCATTATTTGGCGATTTTTCGCTATCGCTCGGCTGGCGAAAAAGTACCCACTTTCATAAATCGGACAAAAAAATCTAGTTCTCTGCATTAAATTATTTAGTTCTCTTTATTAGTTCTTTCTTTATCAATTATTTAGTTCTCTTTATTTAAAGACACTGGCTATTGCTTTTTAATTGCAATGATTGATCTAGAACTAAGTCATCGACGAACTAAATGTAGAATGTATCTGTAAATAACATTTTATCTGCACATTAATGAATCAGTAAATAAATAAATTAAAATTATTCACAGTTAGATTATCTGTAAACAATTTCATTCTTAAACGTTTTATATTAATCTTTCGAAATCAAAATTATTTTAAAGCATGTTTTATCATATTAATTTATGAGAGAAAGTAAGTCTGTAAAAAGTATTTAAAAAAGATAATAAAAGAAAATGGATAGAAAGAAAATGAAGATAGAAAAAAAATCGAAAGAGCAAAAACAGAGAAAAGAGGATATTCAAAAAGATACCCTCTGCTGTAATTGTACTTTCAAATTGCATTCTTCTCGTTCCCGTATCGTATATTAAGAGATGAGATACCCAAAAGAACATCTGTTGTAAATTTTGTCAGAGGAGACTGATTCTGTTTCACTTGCATAAACACAGATCCGATGGCTTTTACTAGTGGCCCTGAGAGTGATAGCCAGACCGAGCCAATGGTCGGAAAACCGAACCGAATCTCGATTATCAGGTTCTAACCTGAAGGGATAAGAAATGTGACCACGAAATATGAATTTTTATGACCTTGTAAAGAGTGGCTATTTGGGAGTCAAATCAGGCCGACACTGCAGCATTTTAGAATCCAAAACTGAAAAACAATATTTTTTTATCACTATTTTACTCTCTCGCCTTCAGTTTGCAAAGCCGTGCGTCTAGATTGCCCAAGATTTAATGGATGACTTGAAAATGAGGGAGAGGTAAAAAGAAAAAAAAAAGAAAGTGTCTGAAGAAAAATTATGTACCTTTCAATGCTGAATACGTGATGCAATTTTTGGTATCTTTGCGAATTGTCTGATTACTTTTTTCTTGAGAAAGTGAATGATTTTTTTTTTTTTTTTGCGGCTGTAGAACTACTAAAAAATTTATAGGACGTGATTTGGGGATTAAACATCGATGTCGGAAAAAAATATGTTTTTGGAAATGGGTAGAACAGCAGTGACTTTGAATGTGCTTTATATTTGTTTAACCTTTTTTTCATAATGAATGTCGGTCTTTCCTTCCTTGGTAACTTTTGGTTTTTAGAAGAAAGAGCTCTTTAAAAGAAAGTTTTAGTTATTCCATTATTGTATTGTTCAATTATTGTTAACCGTAGTATTTATTATTCCATTATTGTTAAACCATAGTATTGTTCAATTATTGTTAACCGAAGTAATATTCCATTATTGTTAAACTATAGTATTGTTCCATTTTTGTTATCAGTAGTATTGTTCCATTATTGTTAACCATACTATTGTTCAATTATTGCTAACCGTCGTATTGTTCCTTTATTATTAAACCATAGTATTGTTCAATCATTGTTAACCGTAGTATAATTCCATTATTGTTATCCGTAGTATTGTTTCATTACTGCTAACCATAGCATTGTTAAACAATAGATTTGTTCCATTACTGTTAACCATAGCATTGTTAAACAATAGTATTGTTCCATTACTGTTAAACAGAATTGTTTCATTATTGCTAACCATAGTATTGTTCCAGTATTGTTAACCATAACGTTGTTCCCCCACTGTTAACCATAGCATTATTCCATGTTAACCATAGTATTGCTCCATTATTGATTACTATAGTATTGTTCCAATATTGTTAATTATAACGTTGTTCCACCACTGTTAACCATTGCATTATTCCATGTTAACCATAGTATTCCTAAATTATTATTAACCATAGTATTGTACCATTATTGTTAACCATAGTGTTGATCCTAAGTAAAATGGATCTTTGAAATATTCTGAATTCGTCACGCTTCAATAATTGTTTTCTCTTCGCCCCCCCCACAGTACATTATAATTGATCGTACTAAATACATTAATTTATTTGGTTATTTCAAAAGTAATGTAGATAATATTGTAATTTGTTTTCTAAAATTGCAATTTAAGCAAAAAGCAATAATTATATAAAAAAATGAACTTTTAAATTTATTACAAAATGTATTAATATAACATTTAATTTTTTAAAAATAATTTGAAATAAGCACACTACACAAGTTTATAACATTTAAGGAGAATATTAATCAAAAACACACAAGGCACAAAGTAAGTTAAAACACACATAAAAAAGGAATGCAAAGAATAAAAAATTATAAAGTTCTAAACCATACATAAATAAAAATGCAAACAGCTAGGAAGAGACAAAATGTAAAACAAACACAAGAAAAATATCGACGCAGAAGCATGATAATATATATTTATATCACCCTTCGTATAGCTAAAAATAATGTATAGTCAAGAATTTAAAAAATAATAATGAAGTCAATAAAAAAATACAATATAAGCAATAAAAGTTGAGAACAAGTTATTTTAAAAAAGCTTAAAATCATTAGATGAATGTCAATTTCAATTAAGATCGTATTAAGAGTCTTATAAAATTTCAACAAAATGGACCTATTGATATAATTGAATTTAAAATAAACATTTGGAAAAGTAGTCTTGTTTTTTTTAAAAAAATATATGATTTTTGTCAATAGCATGGTATTTATGTTAAGTATTTAATGATATTTTGCAATTTGAATGTGTTTTCTGAATTAGCTATAAGCATTAAAATAATAAAGGAAGCCAAAGAATCAATCCTCCAGCTCAACTACTTCACAAATTTCGCCAATTACAGCTTTATATGAAAACTCATGACTTCTAGATATTTCATACGAATTATATATTGTGAGGGAGATGAATATGTAGACAACAGGTTATCTAAATTAACTAATTAAAGTGACAGGAAATGGTGGCCCAATTTTTAATTTTCTTATTGAACTTTCACAACTGTTATTAGTAAAGCCAAGAACACCAATTTTTTTAATGCCACAGTTTAGCCAAGGCTGACTCTTGCTCCTCTAAAATTCACTTCCATCACCATCTAAATTTTTAAATATTGAAATCTGCTCTTTAGATGTCTGTAGTGATGTCTTTTTCTTGTAATATTTCTTCGCATCTAAAAATGTGTAATTACAGATTGGTTTTTATAAGCAGATTTATAATTATACTTTCAGGATGTGAGTGTCGTTTTAAAAGACAGCTAAAAACAGAAAAAAAAAGTTATAAATATTTGAATTTTTTAATACTAAGTCAAGCATCCATAGTACTTTTTAAAAAAATTTAATAAAAGAGTATATGAGTTTTCCGACGTTTTTTTAAAACTAAGAAATTTCAGAAGTGAGTGAATCTTTTTGATTAAAATATAATCTTTATCTAAATTCCGCAAATTTTTCCTTTCTCCGTATGGCTCTAATTTTAAAAACCTATCTATTTTTACACAGAATGTGAACTTCAAAAATTACCGATAACAAGTAATATAAAAAAAAATTAAGTCAATTTCTACTTAGGTTAACATTTTTTAAAAATTTATTTTAGTTACTTTTTATTAAATAATTACAATTAATATAAAAAATTGATCGAAAAATTATACCTGGCCAAAACAAAATCAAGTTCGTATCCGTTGAAAATAAATCAAAACAGATTCAGAATACAATCAGAACACACTCAATTGGTGTTGAATTGTCAACGCCAATTGAGGATTCAACACCAATTGAGGCAACGCAAAACAGTGAATTTTCAACACCATTTGGGGTAACGCAATACAGATTAGAAAATTTTAGTTTTCTTTATTCTGTATTATTTTAATTCGAAAGTAATTCAAAATGAATTTGAAAAATCTATTCATTAACAATGTTTAATTTCAAATGCATCAAGCATTAAAAAAATAAACAGAATCGTTTGAAATAATCGGTTTGAATAATCGTTTGAAATAATCGAAAACATGTTTAACCTCATCTCATTAGCATGGAGAAAAAACAAACTGAATTCGTTACTTATTTAGCGGTGAGGCAATGAAGATTTTTGGGTAGAAAGTTAGTTTTTTAATTAATTAATAAAAAATTAATGAATTAATATTTGAAAAAATTGTTTTAACACACACACACACCCTTATAGGGAGACACTTATAGTGCATTCCGAAAAATCTCTCAAAGAAAAGAGCTTAATGGTACTCTAGCTGCTATGCTCAAAATTCATCAAATTAATAAAATTAACTTAAAATTTGCAACTCAAAAAATGAATTTTTATTACTACCATTAAATTTCGAAGCCAAATCCAGAAACTCATGAGTTGCATGATATCAAGTAATAAAGAAAGGATTTTTTTCCCCTCTTACGAGAAATTCTCATAGAAATATATAAAAGAAGACAATCTAAAAGCGCATACATATGAACTAAACGACGGAAAAAAAAATCAAGATAATCGAGTCATTCTGAGGACTTACTGCAAACTATGATAATAATGAAATTGTAGCAAGTTAAATTACAAAGGTTTTAGTCCAATCCTCTGCCACTCGCCAGACGTCATCACCAGACGAATACCCATCTCCCGATTTTTCTAGTGACTCTACCGAAAACACATAAATCTAAGGAAATTTATTATCTACACATCACCTGTTCTATGCGTATTCCAACCGAAATCTTCTGAAAAACATGAATTCAGGAACAATGTTATAATTCAGAAGAAATTTTCTATCATAATCGTCTTAACCTCAGCGATCCTAGATGCTGGAAATGTGCAGAAAACCACAAATAATAAGGATTGCCCGAAACCAAATTATTCGCCTCGAAAGTGCCTCCATTGCGAAGGAGACGATGGAAAAAAATCTATAAAGTGGGTCCTGTTTCTTAATCGCAATTTCTGGATGAATTCGGAATTTTTAAATTATGAAATCGACACCGAATAGCCAATTTCCCTCGATAGTTAGACGACTCAACTCATGAAGCAGTCAGTAAGCTTTTTTTTTCGTACTAGATGGCAGCACAGACTATTTGAAGCAATGGTAAATCGCAAGAATATTTCCGAGATAAACGATTCGTAAATCAATTTCTTTCTTTCTTTTTTTTTTTTTTTTTTTTTTTTTTTGAAAAAAAAATATTACAAAAAATTTCAATTAGCCTCACTTGAAATAGCGTAAAACTGAAAGAAATTAATTGCAAGAAGATTTTAATGATGTGAATTATTTTGATTATAAATGATACGAAATTGTCTTTTATCTTATTTTCGAATTACATAAATAAATACATTTTTATAGAAACTGAGCATCAACAAAATTTTTCAGACTATACTTTTTATTTTTCTTTTTGGCTAAACATATGCCGGTGATCAAACGATGAGGTATGTAATTGTCATAATAGCATATATATTAGTTAAATGATTATTATGCTACATAGCTGACAGAAATAAATAAAACAAATAAGCTATTTCCTTTTCGCTAAATTTATAGCTACAACTATATTATCTATGACTGTTACAAATGGATCATATGCAACTTTATTTATATGTTATTTTCTTGTACTCTGTCATCCGTCGATAGCTCAGTTGGCAGAGCGGTGGACTGTAGGTGTAGATTGCAGACATCCATAGGTCGCTGGTTCGACTCCGGCTCGACGGAATGTTTTTTTTTTCTTGAAAACTCATATTGTCACACATCTTTTCATTATGGCCTTCATTTTTTTTTCACTGTTGTCTATAAAAATGATTGAAACATAGCATTTTTTACTCATTATGAACACGGATATAATAATATAATATAAATATGGTTTTATCCAAATATGTAAGTGCATTTATACATACCTAGAATTCAATTCCCCCCCTTCCAAATTTAATGAAAATTTTCTGAAAAATTCAAGTTTTTTTTTTAAGATAACACAATCAGTTGTACAATATATATTGTGTACAATCGATATCCTGATTTTAAAAAAATATAGCACATATTTTCGTTTCCTCAAATATGCTTTCGATATTAGATTGATTTTATAAGGGGGGAGGCAATTAAGAAATTACACAATATAATTAATAAAAGCACCGGTAACACGCCTACTTCTATTGTGAGGATGTTACGCAAGTCCTAAATTGCTTAGTTATGATTTCAAGATTGCTAAAATTATACCTTTTTTAATGAATTTCGAATAATTTAATAATTAGATTAACAATTAATATAGTAATAATTAATATAAAATTTTTGTAATGAAATTTATTCTTATAAATTTACAATATTATGAGTTTTTTTTCCGGAAAATTCAAGAAAGGAACAAAAATCATTCTTTTATAAGATTAATTATATGTATTTATAAATAGGCTGTGACTTTTTTTTTACATTGCGAATGCATTTATTGATACTGTTCATTAAAAAAACAATCTAAATTTTATTCCGACTGGATAAACTTAGCATCTGTCATTATGGCTTCTGTATTTGATATATTTAAGAAATAGTGTTCCTTAAAGCTACCTTGTTTTATTCTTAAGTTAAACCTTCCTTTTCAAGATCTTGATTAGGATAAAACAGAAAACATTATGGTTGGAGGTAATTTTGAAAAGTGTCTCGTTTCAGGATTTATAAATAAAGACTGTTGATAAAATCATTTTGAATACAAAAAAAAAAAGGAAAAAGAAATTGATCAAATTTATCCGCAATAAACTTTTTATTTGTCACTAATTCAATATTCCTCTACTCTTATTTTATATTAGTTTATGCATTCCCTCTTTTCTTGAGGTCTTAAAATCTTTATTCTAAAACTGTTACTCTATGATTCCAAATAGCATCATAAATATGGATTTAAAGAAAAAAAAAAACTTATTTACCAGCCTATATTTATTTTTCAGAGCCAATGAAGCCCATGAGTCTTACATTTTATATTTTTCGAAAATCAATAACCACAATATAAAACAATTTTTTTTAAAATTACCATAGTAATTTCGCAAACGTCAAACAACATTTTTAAAGTAGGACATTTTTTTTTCCAATACTCAAAATCTACACTAAAAAAAATTCAATCAGTATTTTTCAGCACTGAAAATCTGTACCAAAAAAATTCAATCAGTAAAAATTCAGTACAAAAAAAATGCAATTTTAATTACTTTTTTTATAAAAAAAAAAGAATCAAATTTTTAGAAAAAATTATGCAAATAGTAATCGGGAAATTTTTATCATTATTTCCTTTTATATAACCTATTCTTTAGAGAAATTCCAAGAATTTTATTCATGTTAAAAAAAATAAAAAAAATTCCATATATATGTTTATAAAACCTGTAATTTTTTATATTTTAATTTTTGTGCAAAATTAACTGACTTTTTTTCACCAGGCATGAAAAGTTAGAGTGGAAATTTTCACCATCACTTTTTAGCTGATAACGTATTCAGATGCGAGCTTAAAATCTTGTTTTGGATTGCCAATTCAAAAATTTAAATCAATACAATTGTATTGAGGCATTTTTTCCGAATTTTGCTATTTTTCATCTCAATTCTGATTGAATTAAGATGAGTGCTTCCCTCGAGTCTTTTCATTTAGCGAGAGCGATACCTTATTCCAAAAATTCGTAAAGTGTTTAAAATAATATGACTTAATAAAAAACTCAGGCGGTATGCACAAACAAATATATATATATATATCGCTTAATTATTGCACAAAAATACTATATTTGCAAATCAGATTGAAGTTCTTAACCGTAATAACACGGCTCCTTAAAACCTCACTTTTGTTCTAAATATTGATGTCGAAAATACATTGTTACATAATACACAATTAATTAGAGCAAAAAAAGAGGGGGGGAGAAGGAGAGAAAGAAAAAAATTATGACTTTCAGAATTTTAAATTTATTTTTATTCTGCGATAATTCAATCATTCAAGCATAAAAGCAGTTATCCTGAAAGATCAATTTCATCTAGTATTGTCACACTAAAAGACAAAACGTTTCATATAAATCTGATAAGAATAAATTGCGATCTAGAAGATAATAATAATACATTTATTTATTATTGCGCATTAGTCACTTTTGGTTCCGCATGATTACTGCATACCTGAAATTTCAGTAAGATTCTCATGCGTAGCTTAGTTTCAATGCCTGCCTCTGTACAGTGTTTTTAAATTTTGATAGGCATGTAGCTAGGGTTGATTAGCAAGTACCAAAGGTTTCTGACGCTTTGAATTTTTTTTATGTATTTTTTGATTCTCTGTATTAATTTCACTATCAAAAGCTGTGTTCTCAAATTTATCAAATTAAAAGCAAGTATCATTTAACTTTCAGAACATTAATCTTAAGACTTTTTTTTTATCAGATCCGATCGTGTTTATTGTTCGTGCTTTGATTGTTCGTACGTCAATAAATTTGGTATAAAAATAATTAAAGCCATTTCAAAAGTATTGTTTTATTTATTTAATATTTTGCATAGAATTATTTTCAAGTATTAATTTTTTTATGTATATGATATATTGAACTATATTCTTTTCAAGGTGATTGCCGGTTGAAAGTTTATTATTTTGGTTTGTAACAATATTTGTTTAAAATTGCTTATGCAAATATTAAATTAAAAATGACAAAAATAAGCATTTGTATTTTGGCAGTTAAAAAGAAGATGGGAATTCCAAAATCTGTATGCCTCAAGACCCTTACAGTGCTTAATCCCATTCTGTATGAATTTTAAACATCTTAGTCTTGTTTATTATACTCAGCCCTTGTCAAATATCTCTATCTGTTCTATCTCGAATTCCGTTTTACAATGGAAAGAGGGGGGGGCGCAGTAGCTTATGAGGGTTCGTTCCACAGATCCCTAGATCGTAATTTATATCTGGAACACAGAACGATCACTTCTGACCCAGTGGTATTACTCTCGACTTGGATGACTTTGTGACCACGACAGATTTAACTTCCGCCCCTCACACACACAAGGAGTGTCTTCGGTTGGCGGATTCGCACTCGCAACCCAAGTGATGCAAATCCAACAAGGCTAGCCAGGTCTAACAATCACAATTACTGTAAATAATTAATTAAAAAATTATATTGGCATTGAATTTTCAACGCCAATTGTGGCAATACAAAATATGTGAATTTTCTACATCAGTTGAGGTAATGTAGTACAGATTAGAAATTTCTAAGTTCTGTTCTATTATTTTATTCCGGAAGTACTTCAAAATGAATCAGAAAAATGGATTAATAACCAATGTTTAATTTTAAATACATCAAACATTATAAAATTAAACAGAATCGTTTTTTAAAAAAACGGCAGAAAACATGTTAAACCTAACCTTACAAGTGTGGGGGAAAACAAACTGAATTCGTTACTTACTTGGCGGCGGGGAAATAAAGATTTTTGGCAGGAAAGTTAGTTTTTAATTAATGAATTAAAAAATAATGAATTAATATTTCAATAAACTGCATTATTAACAGCAAATGTCTCCTAAAAGTTTAAAAAAATTTACTTGAATTTGATTGGATGGATAAAAAGTATTTTATAATCGACTAAAAATTTGAACAAGATTATATATATATATATTATGGAGAGTGTGAACTAATAGTAGGAATTGAATGAATAGGGTTTTTGTGTTTTTTTCAATGGAAATAATACAATTTTAATGGTTTACAAATATTATTAGAAAATAATATTAAACCATTTTGTCAACTTGATGGCATTTCCAAGATTTTAAAGAATTAAAGTAACTATGAGAAAAACTGTTTTAAATTGCATTTCATTTTAACTGAAAAGTTTTCAAACTACCCCACATGTAGAGTTTATTTTATATAAAATTATTTTGAGAGAAGATCTAAACTATTTATTTGCAGTTTTATGTATGAGAATGTGAATGCTACATTCAATTTAACTATTAAAGATTTCTCATATTTCTATGGTTTTCAGCCAACTTTTTTTCGCATTATTATTTGCCAAAAAATATGGGATAAAAAAAACCCTCAACTTTTTGATTAACACCCATTTTGTTTTATATAATTTTTTCGCTGTTTTCAAAATGAAAACATTGAAAAAAGACTTTCCTGTTATTCAGCTATTTAATTCTATAAATTGAAAAGAATTAATCAGAATACATTTAAAAGATAAAAAGTTCTTAAATCTAAAAATGATTACACTTAAAATTTTGTAATCAAATCATGTCATTACCTACACTAATGAAGAAGCTTAATTAAACAATATGATTTGTTTTAAAGTCAGCATCAAAATAATTTTTAATACTTATGAATTAAAAATATATATTAGAAAATTGATGATTCAGTTCATATTTAAAATATTAGACATTTAATCAGCCTATTTATATTCAATCTTTTTTTAAATTATTTTTTCACTCTATATATTTATTTTTTAGAATAACACAAAAAATCATTTGCTAATTAACGAAAACATATGAAGTAAAATAAAGACCAGCTTTGTAAGTAAATATTTATTGGACGTTTCATTTTTTTAAAAAAATCTAGCAACACTTTATATTCACAGTAATTTCAGAAGCAACTAACATATTAGTCACAATTATGTAGCTAATTAGTTGCAACATTTAACAGTATAGTGATGTTACACCACATTTTTCCCCCTAAATATTACTACCAAGTGCCATACTTATATATATTTACAATGAAACAGTCATAATTTACAAACAAAAGGTCAATACTGAATTTTAACATTTCAAAATACAATTTTCAAAAAAAAAAAAAAATGTTTCATAATGGTGTAGTTACATTTAAAATATTTAATAACTACTTTACAATTAGAGCAAATAATATAACACTGATTATTGTCAAACAAAGTTTAACTATCCATAACAAATTATCATTTGTTAAAAATACAACAAAAATATTAAAACTAAAATATACATAGATATAAAAAAGGTGAGCCTAGAAAAAATTTACTTTCTTTACCAAAAATCTCAGGCAAAGGTAAAATTGGAAAAATACTTTGATTTATTTTAAAACACAGATAAGAACACAAAGGCGTAAAAAATCACTTTAAAATTTTTACTCTGATCTCATTGACTGCTACATATAAATATAATACAATTTAGTTTATCACTTATTAAATTCAACTATGTAAAAACTTTAACACTGATATAAAATATTTCAAAATTACAAATCTTTTAAATTTAACATAATAAAAAAGTTCATTATTGTTTTACAGGATAAGATAGGAATGCTATCTACATAAAAAAATTTATTACAATTTTTTAAAAAATGAAGCCTGATGCCATTAAAAATATTTTACACAAAATTTATATATAGTAATAATAGAAGCCTTCTATCACATAGAAAGTAAATATTTATATAATATGATAATTTATTAATTAGACATCTAAATAATTAATCTACAAATAACACTAAAAAGCATGAATTTTCCAGTTTTAAATATTTTTTATGATTATATAGCAATCATAATTATATTAAAAAGCATTAAATAAAGCACTTTTGGTACTAATTTTTAAAATATTGAAAAGTTAATAATAACTAATGTTTAATAGTTAATCTACCAATTAATAAATTTACATATTTCTAATAGCTCTTGTAATTTATCAACAAACACTACAAAGCTTTTATCAGTAATTATAAACATACAAAAACATTTTAGTGGTGTTAATAAACCTACCAACTAATTCATGTGACCTATCATGAATTACTCTCAATACTAGAATCCAAAACGTAGGCGATTTTTAATAAATATTTAAAACCGAAATATTCAAATTTTAAACAAACACTTTAATGAATAATCTCAAACTGAAATAATTTTTCAAATATAAATCTGAAAACATTTATATCAAAGAATGAAAAACAAATAAAACAAGTGACTAATACAAAAAGGTTTAAATATTAACAAAATAAATTCACCTGAACAATACAAAAAATACAGAAACATCACAAATTTTTTATAAAAATGTTAACAAGACTTTTTTTTTAATCTCACATTCTTAAAAACTACTTCATTTTATCAGAATACTTTCAAATTCTGATGTCATGGCAAAAGGAAGTTTGACAGAAATACATAAAATTTCATACATCCTCACTGACAGATATGGAATGAAACTTAAGCAGTAAATGATTCTTCACTCTCAATTCTATTAAGGCAGAATGGAATAAGGAAATCATCATTAAGATTAATACGAAAAATATACAATTTTTAAAAGGTAATAATATACTTCTATAGAGCAAACTGTATAACAAAATAATGATTACAAATGGTAGTAATACTACAGCAAAATATCATCAAATCCCACAACATATTTTAAAAAGCCATTTTAAATGTTAGATTGAAATTGAATATGTTCGTATATGCATATTATTACCTTAAAATATGTTAACTTATTGGTATCATTAACAAAATAACTTTTATATGAAATTAATCTCTCTACTTAATAAATGTACTGATTTTTCATGTGATTTTTTAATCTTTTTATATTTTGAACATAACTTTCAACTACAATTATTTTCAAACAATTTTAAGTATCCGATTTTTGTCAAGCTGAGTAAAAAAAGTTTTGTACCTATGATTTTGAACCTGCATTTCAGTAATGCAGTTTTTAATTTTTTAAAAATTAACATGGTGACATGCAAATGAGATTTCCAAGGTAGAAATTGCCTTATAATACCTTTGAAAAAATTCATCAAAAATGTATTTCAACATGTTTTACATTCTAAAAAACATTAAAGCATTGCATGGAAAAGCACGAATATTTTAGAACTTGTTCTTCTACCATCACCAATTCCGAACCCTTTTTTAAAAAAGAAATAATATTAATACAAAAAAAGAGGAAAACTTCAATATCAATAACGAGCAATCAAATATACTCCGTTTCTTTATATAAACTTTATTAATTAATTAAAACAGTATTTCTACTTTACTTTGAAAGAAGAGATGATTGAGATAATCATATCAGTTGGCTTTACCCAGTCACACCCAAATAAAGCAGTATCACATAAATTTTCAAATGCAGCAAAACATATTCAACTTAGAAAAACAACACTATCCAAACTTCATAAAATATCAGTTACCTAAGCTATATTTTCAACATTTAAATACATTCAAAAAAGAAATTTGCAAAACAAAATAAAATTTTTCAACCTGGAAAAAGATTGTCGTTTCCAATAAAATTCCTACTGATAATCATTCAGTCAATGGAAATTCATTTTCCATGCAAAGAAATTACATATTTTTGCATTATTAAGAGTTCTTTATCAATCTTCAATGTACAGCATACACATTAAGTTAATAGAAATATTTCAAAAGGCCTAAATAAAAATTTTAAACCAAATGACAATGACTGTAATAAGATCAATTAGAAAATAAGAGACAACAGATAAAATATAAATGGACGGTAAAAATTAAGAATATAGTTATTTGCAGAAATTTTTTTATTCTGCTTTAAAATCCATATACTAGAAAAAGTCATGCATTTATTACTGGTATAATCAATGTGAAAGCACAAATTATCCTTTTTTTTTTCAGTTTTGGATATTAAAAGCTTTATAATATTACAAATGCCCATTATAAACATTTATTACCCAGAATCTATCTTACTTCCAATAACATAGGATTTGTTAACAAATTTCTATTAAAAAATTACTTTCAACAACAGTTAAAGCATAGATGCTACAAAGCACCTACATATTGATAGTTATACAGCATGTAGGTAGCCATCAAGTTTATTTAAGTTTAGTGATGGGCCAGTGAATGGAGAAAACCACACCAAAGAAAAACGTCCAAAAACTGAACGAAGACTTCGCCATGGCGACCTCTTTTGCCACCGTACAGATTCTTTTTTTAATTGTTCTATGCCCTGCAATTAAGAAAATAAAAATTCTAAATACATTTGTTTGTTTTACAGCATATCATTTTTTAAAATTATTATTAAAAGAAAGCTATAAACTATACCGTTTCATCATTCCAGATAGCCTGAACCTGAGTTCCAAACATCACACAAGTAAAAATAGCAAACAACAAAGCTTCAAAAATCAACAAAATCAAGAGTATTACAGTAGCAGGAGGAGATTTGGTTGAGCATTCTATGGTCAATAAAATAAAATAAAAAATGTCAGTTTTATAAACACATAAAACACGTATTTTATATTTAAAATATAATTTTAAACAAGATTTTAATAATTGATAAAATAATAAGATAAATTTTGGAAATTCTTAATATGCATTGCTTCCAAATTCTTCATCATGTTTACAGTTTCTTTATAAAACATATTTAAAAGCTCAATTAAGTAAATAATAAAAATTTGACAGTCATTCTATTTCATATTATACTCCAAATTTCTTATTGTATATGTTTAAGGTTTCAATTTGTCGCAGAGTAAAAAATAAATTAGCAAAGCTAAATTTGAAATTATATTTACTTTTTATTACCTTTAAAAAACTTAATAATTATCTATAATGAAGAAATTAAAATGAATTTTCAAAGGAAAAACTATGTTTCTATTGCAATCTATCAGGTATTTTTAGTTAACACATAATGTTAAAATTCTGGTAAGGGAAACAAGGCATTTTTTTAAATAATTATTATATGTATGAGAAGAACAGAATGAAGAAGTATTTAAATTTAATCAAAGCATGTTTTTATTCAGGCAATTGACTTTATTACTTAAAATGATTGATTTTACATATTACCATTCATTAAAGGTTTTCTAAAAAAGGTTAATAATATTTTAAATGTTGTTACATCTTGTTTCTGTTACACTTTCTTATGTTTTGTTTTATGTTTTTAAAAAATCAAATATATGTATCAGAATAAACATAAAATAAATAAGAAATAAGAAAACAAGAATATTGACTTACTGTTCCAATCACTGTTAACACACATTATGAAGTGACTGATTGCAAGGAAAAAGGCATGAGAAGATATCACAGCTATATAAAACTATAAAAAAAGTTATATAGCATTAGACAAATTAATTTCTAAATAATTAATAAGAAAGCTTGAATTTTTCCCTCTAGGGAAATTTACTATAAATATTAATAAAAATTTAATGATGAAAAGAAATTTTTAAAAATATTAAAACAAATCTTTTAAGTGAATAAATCAATTATTAATTATAAAAGAATAGATAATTTTAAGCAACTTCAAGAATATGATATTTTAAACTAAGCAAAAACTAATATCTATTTATGTATAATAAACAATAGTGAAATATTACCAAATTAGATTAAACTAATCGTTCCTACATTTTTTTTTTCTATTAAAACATTTCTTCCAAAGAATGAATAGAGTGATGTATGCACTAAAAACATGATACAATACAGTTTTTTAAACTGCTTCTTCTAAATTTGATAAGTTTTACAAACTAATTAAATTCTTCATGGTAGTTAAAATAATTACACTTTTTCTTGAACATTTATAATAATCCACTCAGATTCAAAACTATCATTTCATAATAAAGAAATATAATTCATAAACATATAAATAACTTTTTAATAATAGAATCAATGCACTCAATCAAGAAATATTTCTAGATTACAGAAAAAAAAAACTTACTGTGAACAAAACAAAATATTTCTGATTTTTTTCTCCTACACAATTATTAACCCAAGGACAATGATGGTCCATTTTCTTTATACACCTCTGGCAGACACTGCAGTGGTGAGCTCTATCTGGTTTAATACAACAGCACTTGGGACACTTATATACAACTTGACCATCACATAAGCCCATCTGTTGAATTGTTTCTTTGGTTGCATTACCTCGCGGTACAGCACCCTAAAAAATTCATATAATTTTCAATCATATAATTAGTTTGGAATTTTGTTTTAGAAAAATCTTAAAAATAATCTAATAATTTTTACAAATAAAATGACAATTAGATGCATTAGGTACATCTTACCATATATCAAGAAATTTTTTTAAATATTTTTGTGAAATTTAACAGCACTGAAAATATTTTCACTGCCTAATTTTGTGTTCAAAATACCTAATTTATTGCACTGAATAATGATTAAAAAAGCAAATTATTTCTTTCAACGAAATAAGAATGAATCAAATTTAAAAGTGTCAGGCAATTTTTAATTATATTTTTTATAAAAACTAAGTTTTTTAGAATTCTTTTTTTTTACACAGAGATATTGATGAATCTAGAATTTCAGATGTTCTTGTGGCATCTTTTTAATAGTATGCATATATATTTTTTAGGTTTATGACCTAAAGTATATATCCATATTAGGTTCAAGAGGTAAAATTAATCAGACAAAGAATGTAAATTATTAATACATTTTGGTATTTTCTAATCTTTTTTTTCATAAATATATTAAATCTGCATACAAAAAGAAATACTTTTTTTTAATTACAAGTGTTTTACAAATGAGAAAAACTATATAGAACTTACAGGGTCAGAGAACATAGTTCTGAGATGTGATGTTATTGCTAAGAATGCTAATGTCTGGAAAATGACAAAATTTACAGCGCTGTAATAAAGATAGGGTGATGGCAGAAGGATGACAAACACAACCACATATTCCGCATAAAGAACAAGCAGCCATGTTAAAACTGCACAGATGATTCCACATATATCTTGAACAAACCACAATCTGTTCCAGCAACAACGATTGTTGGTATCGGCTCCCAGCTCTGGTGGATTCAAAACAGATGCCTGTCTTTGAACTGTCCTGCTGTTTCGTCTGCTGCTAAGAATATAGAAAATACAGAAATTACCATGGAAATAAATAATATAAATATAAGAAAATACAGATAAATAGTTCTTGATTTTTTAATAGTTACACTTTAAAATGCATAAATATAAATGTCAATGATGGGAAATGATAAAGAATCAAATTTTAAACAAATCAGTATTAAAGATATGCTCAATATAGAAAAGCTATAATACAATAGTCAAAAGTCAGAATCAACAAGATATAGTCTTTCATAAAAATGAGATGGTTAGTAAAATATACTTTTTTAGGATATTTTTTATTACATTTTTTAAATATTACACTTAAATACTTCAAACCTTATTTCATAACAAATACAGAAAAGTAAAAAGTATATGAAGTATAAAAATTTTATCAACACTTTAAAAAAGATACACTGGATAGTAGGAAATTAAGAATTTTGCTCATCCTTAAGATTTTATGTACTACTTAAAATCATATTTCTGAAATATGATGACATTATGAGTAATTAAATATGTCTTCCCACTTTGTAATAGTATTTTAACTTCAGCAGTCAAAAACATAAGAAATAAGTATATTGAACAACAAAATAATATCAATAAGGATAAATTTAAAGATAGTTAAATATTTAATAATACTCATGTATTTAACTCCAAAAAAGCAACATTTATAAAATATAATTTCAATCTCAAAGTTTCAGAAAATTCTTACATTTATCAAATGTATTACAGAAAATAATTATTACCAACTAAAAAACCCAAACATGCAACTTCATTTAGGCATACATAGAAACCGCAAGTTATAACTATAAGAATAATTATTATGCTAAACATACTAGTAATAAAAATTAAAAAATGTTCCAAAAATACATCAGAAAAAAAATATTAATGTAAATTATTTTTAATGATAATATTTTAACAACATAACAAATAACAAAGTGTAAATTGACTTTATTTTCATCAAACGAAGAGGATTATAGAGACAAATTCTCCATATCAGAATAAGAGAATCAAGAATGTATTCAAACAAAGATTTGCAACAGATGTCAGCCTTGTACACTCTGAATTTGCTTTTGTATATAAAACATTTTCATGTTCATTATAAATTTCTCAAAGTTTAATTCAGACTTAGCTCTTGTAAATGAGGTTTTGCATTAGCCTGCAAATAAGATATTAACCTATTTAAATTAAAATTAGAATACTTAAAAATTAAATAATTACACACAAATCTGATGATGACAACAGCATATCTCAATACACATTAAAACAAATAAATATGGAATAGTAAAATAGAAATGTCCCATGATTAAAATACATAATTTTTCATACATAAAACAAATTATAAGGTTTCACATTAAAGGGGGCAAAAACCCAAAAAATTTGAAATATTATTCCCAACAAGATATTTACAAATTGTTACATTGCAATTATGAATATTCTTACTCATAACTGTCAATAAAGTGAAACAAATATATCATGGACAATGAATGTTTTTTATTGATATAATACATTGAAGAAAAAGTCATCTCAATAAATCATATACTATAAAAAGAGTTAAATATATTTTACAAAACAATTCAACAAAAGCTAAAATTTAATATATTTGATGAAAAATTAAAATCTTATTTTCAATGGATTTTTTTTTTCAAACTTTGTTGTTTTTTTTCAATTTTTATAAAACACGTTCGATTACAAATGAATAATTTATTATTAAGATAAATAAATTTTTATTCATGTGCATATTCACCATAGCTAAAAATTATTACATATATGATATATAAAAACTCTCAATCTGAAAAAAACGTTTATTAATGTTGTAGCTGAGTTTTTTTTAAACTTAAAACTTTGAATTATAATTTCAAAAAAAAAATTTGTCAATATTTATCCCTCTCCCTTTTCTACAGGAAAATAAAATTTAAACCATCAAATGTATACAAATTTGGAAGATTTTATAAACTAACTTTTTTTTCTTACATCAACAGTTTCTTTGGAAGAGTTTTTCTAATCAATATATATATATATATATATGTTCCAGCTATTAATTATAGTAATATAAAATTTGCCTTTTATTTTATAAAAATATTAATTCAAAGTAGGCAATTCTCAGAATAAAGTCAAATATAATATTCTTACGTTTCGCACATTAAAAGGAAGTTCTGAGCACAAAATATAAGCAGATCAAGAATATCGAGCATAATGCCACGCGTTATAAAATATCAAATTAACATAAAAGCATTTATCCATCTTTAGTATGGAGTAGAAAATTTCTATATTTTATAGTTAACATTCTAATTCAACATGGCATTACATATTGATCATTTCACAGTTGTGCTTATCTAATTATGACATAACATCAAGATATTTCTTATCAATATTTACTTACCAATCAAGCCTTCGTGCCATGAAACGGCATAATAAACTTAATCGTCGTAATCATTTATAGTAACATCAAAGAATTTCAAACAAAATCGAATGCGTTGAAGGAAATGTCACACAGTTAACTTGCTTTCATATTTACAAAACAAATTAAATGAAAAGTAGAAAGTAAAGTGGATATTATGGCAAAATATTGTTGCCATATTTAAAATGAGAAAGTTCTCTAATTTAAATAATTCTTATATGTCACGTTTATTATTATTATTATTATTTATAGAATTATCATTGTTTTATGAAATTCTGACTGCCAGTAGAAAATATTTAGAGAGAATTGTAAAAAAAAGTCAGTGAAATTCAAATTCAAATGTAAAAAGAAGGAATTTAACAAGGTAACAAACAAAAACAACAAACCAAAAGAATTCGAATTTATGAATCAATCATGAAGCATAAAAGTTGTAAAAAAGAGTAAAATATAAACTTTAATAAGACAAAATAAGAAAAAATCAAATAAATCCAACAGAAAAAAATATGGAGTTCAAAGAAAGTTGCAAGCTAGTTCGTTGTAGCGTCAGGCGATGTATAAAATTTATAATTTCTTGAAAAAAAAAAAAAAAAAAAAAAAAAACAGAGAAAAAATTTCATAGCTATCAAATTATGACTTCAATTTAAAAGTATTTTCAAGAAATATAAAATTTGTAGGGAAAAAATTTGTTCTTTGTTCAAAATTGACGGATTTGTTGAATTTGAATGCTTAAAATCATATTGCAGTAAACTACTCAACAGCATTATTACACATTTGATCGTATATTATTAGATCTAATTTTTGTAATTTCATGTGATTGTTTCTAAACATGTTATTGTAAAAGAGATCTTTTCGACACAGTGATAGAGTGTCGTACTTAAAGAAAACTAATTTCATGCCTCAAACTGGGTTCTTCAAAAACAGTGCTTTGTTTTGAATTTTCAAAAAGAGTTTGAATTAATTTTTTATAATAATTAATTTTTTTACATAAGAAACTTCAGCAACAAAAATTATTATCTTATTCTAATAAGATACCAAAATTTAATTCCAAATTTTCCTACATTTTGATTTAGAAAGTTTGTCTAGCGTGTTTTTAAATTCTCGATACTCTGAATTCATGGGTCACGT
>JAOUZG010048650.1:282674-306047 GCA_026289955.1 Argiope argentata | reverse complement strand
AATTGATTTGAATATTTTAATATCTAATGAGAATATCTATATCTACTCTGGAAACAGTAAGCGAACATTACTAAAATAGAAGAGAGTGTTTTAAAACGAATACTATTTAAGAAATTGCTCTAAAGATGAAGTTGAAATGATTATATTTTATATAATTTGGATTAGAGTAATTTGATACTACTTTAAAGAATACAGGATTCAATGAAGATTTAGAATGGTTAAATTTGTTCTCAATTCGGATAACCATGTACATATTTATAAAATTTATTCTGATTCTGAATTAAACTGCATGTTCATTTAAGAATTGATTATCTTCTACTTGGAAATTAATTATTCTTTTGAGAAGATTTTTAGTTGGAAAGTTTATTAATTTAAGAACTTGAATACATCTAAATGTTTACATATTTTGAATTGTGCATTTTTTATGAATAGAATTTATTGATTTTAATACTACATTTTATTATTGAAAGTAAAAGTATAAGTGGTATTGAATATATTTACAGTGTTACTAGCATTTGATTAATATATTAACATCGAAATGGAAACATCAGTTAAACTGAGAGGCTCTTATCGTGGCTGCTTTACTAAATTTACTGAAAAATTGGAATTATTTTTGAAAACGAAAGCAGATGATTCTGATTTGTATGTTAGTAAACTGAATCAGTTAACAGAGAAATATTTAAAAATTCAAAACCTAGATAACGATATACTTGATTTAATAAAGAAGGATGTTTCATGTTCAGAGGAAAGTATATGTGATGAAATCGAAAGTGCCGAATCTTATGAAGATAAATTCATATATTTTAAAACGAAACTAGAACGTTGCATAAATAAATCTGACAGCCAAATTGATGCACATTCAATTAATGAAAAAAGAAATTTTAAGTTTCCTAAGATTGAATTTCAAAAATTTGATGGGACTCTAAAGGATTGGTTATCTTTCTGGGGATTATTTAAAAAAATAGATTCAGATCCTGATATTTCGAATGAAGATAAATATCAGTACTTGATACAGTCAACCCTTAAAGGTTCAAGAGCTAGAGAGGTGGTCGAGTCCTTTCCCCCCACGGCTGAGAACTACGTTCAAGCCATCGAATGTTTAAAAACACGGTTCGGAAGAGAGGATGTCTTAGTAGAGGTCTATGTAAGAGAACTTTTGAGTTTAGTGTTGAATAATGCTCTGAATAATGAACATAAACTTCCACTGATTAAATTGTATGACAGAATTGAAACTCAGCTAAGATCTTTACAGATGCTGGGTGTAACAAGTGATAAGTATGCTTCCATGCTTTACCCTTTGGTAGAGTCATGTTTGCCTATTGATCTTTTACGAATTCGGGAACGACATTTGTCTTCGATAACATTTAAATCAGATGAGAAATTCAACAAGTTAGAAACGTTAATGAAATTCCTTGGAAATGAAATTGAGGGCGAAGAGAAAATTAACTTAGCGAAAAGTGGGTTTGGGCTAGAACATAAGAACAAGAAAAATCAAGCAATTAAGTCTTCTTTTAATCGTAATAAAAATATTACGACGGGTATGGAACTCTATAGCTCAGTACAAAGCAACACAGCCTCGAAGAACTCTCATTGTGTATTCTGGGATAAAAATCATTTTAGTGCTGACTGTAGATATGCTCAAAGTTTACTAGGTGATCAAAGGAAAGATATTTTAAGGAAAAAAGGTGGTTGCTTTAGGTGCTTGAAAATTAATCATATTTCTAGCAATTGTAAATACAGAATCAAGTGTTCAAATTGTGGAAGATTACACCATCATCTTTTATGCAATAATAATCAAACCCCTTCTCCCAAGGAAATCACAAAATCTAAACCTGATGCTGATATTCCTGTACAAGATCAGGCACTAGCAAATGTTTTGCCTTCACCTCATGTTCTGTTGCAGACTCGTAATTCACTTAAGAGGAGAAAAGGGTAAAGTGAAGATAAGGGCAATAATTGACTCAGCTTCTCAAAGATCGTACATTTTGAAAAGTACAGCGCAAAGATTGAATTACCAACCCCACCGGAGAGAAAGTCTGCGACATTCCTTGTTTGGTGGAGCGAGTACAGAGGTCTGCCATCATGACGTTTATAGAGCATTTCTCACTGACTTCGATCTAACTTACAATTGCAACTTTGAAGTCCTCGGCCAAGAAACAATCTGTGCAACAATCCCACCCGTTGCGGATGGTATGTGGATGAAAGAACTATCAGAAAACAATATCCACTTGAATGATCAACATCAGGGACCCATAGAATTATTAATTGGAGCAGATGTTGCTGGAAAACTTCTGACCGGAGGTTATAAGCTCTTACCTTCTGGTTTAGCTGCAATCGAAACAAAGTTAGGATGGACGGTCATGGGTAGTACAAGAAGAGAAAAGCGTGATGAAAACACTGATCTGATTGTTACTTCAATGCTAGCAGGAGGAATTTCTGAAACAGATTTATGGAGTCTTGATGTAATAGGAATAAAAGATTTAGCTGAAATACAATCAAAAACAGAAAAGGAAGAAGCTTCCATGCAGCATTTCTCGAAAACGTTAAAGAGACTTCCTGATGGCCGGTATGAAGTGTCTCTTCCCTGGTTGGAAGGGATGCAACCACCTGCCAATAATCGATTGATTGCGGAAAGAAGACTAAAGGGAACAATTAAGATTCTTCAAGCAAAGAATTTATTAGAGAGTTATGAAGATGTCTTCCGCGAATGGCTGAAAGAAGAAATAATTGAACCTGTAAATATTACAAGATTAGATGATCTTCTTTGCACATACTTACCTCATCGGGCCGTGATCAAAGAGAATTCAACAACAAAGATTCGACCGGTATTTGATGCTTCAGTAAAACAAAAGAATGAATTATGTCTGAACAGCTGTCTTGAAAAAGGACCTAATTTAGGTGAACGGATTCCGAGCATCTTGAATAGATTCCGACTTGGAGCGTTTGGCGTAATCGCTGATATCAAGAAAGTATTTCTCCAGATAAGTATTAACGACAAGGAAAGAGATTTAACTTACATAGATCATTTAAAGATCCCTAGAAAACTGGAAATGAATCTCAAAGAAAGAAGCAATCTGTCATTCCACGTTTTCTGTGACGCCTCTCAATTGGCGTATGCAACCTGCATATATTTGAGAAGTGAAAATGAAGAGAGGGTTTCCTGTCAACTCGTACAGTCACGATCCCGAGTTGCTCCATTGAAACCTGTAACAGTTTCCAGACTGGAATTACTTGCATGCACTATAGGAATACGCCTCATGACAACAATCAAGCAAGATTTACACATGGAAGATGTAACTACATTTTACTGGAAGGACTCCATGAATGCTTTGCGTTGGATCAAAAATGAAGAAGAATGGGGAGTTTTCATAATGAACCGCGTGAGAGAAGTTAGGAAATGCAGCTCAAAGCATGAATGGAATCATATTCCTGGATCATTCAATCTAGCCGACTTACCAACTAGAGGATGTTCAGTGGTTACACTATTAACTCAACAGTGGCATTATGGCCTATCTTGGCTGAAACAAAAGGCAAACCATTGGCCAGTTAGCGAAGCTATGGTCGATAAAGAAATCATAAATTCGGAGAAGAAGAAGACTATAGTTACCTTGACAGTTACAAAGAACGAAGAATTTGATTACTTTGCCAGTGTTTCATCTTTCGAGAAAATAGTGAGAATCACTGCTTGGATTCTTCGATTTGTCAGAAATTGTAGAAAGGTGACTCTGTACACCTCACAAAATTTAGAGAGTGAAGAACTGATAGAAGCGGAAACCCTAATTTGGAAAATTGTACAAAATACCTCATTCAGAATCAATGAAGAAAAAATTAGAAACCTTCGTCCGTTCGTTGATCAAAAGGGTCTTATTAGAATCAAGACGCAACTTTTAATGAGGAAAGATTTTGAAAATTTCAAGTATCCTATCCTTCTGCCTCCTGATCATATCGTAGTTCATAAAATGATTATGCATAAACACAAAAATCTGTCTCATTGCGGAATCCAGACTTTGATGTCAAGTTTGCGAGAAGATTTCTGGTTAATAAGAAGCCTCAAAACAATACGTAGGGTCCTAAATTCTTGTATCATTTGTAAAAGATATGAGGTTAAACATCCCGAGATACAAGCTGCACCTTTGCCGGAAGACCGTTTAAGAGACTCTGCTACCTTTGAAACTACTGGTATTGATCTAGCTGGTCTTTTGTTTTTAAAAGATGGATCCAAAGCTTGGATTGTTTTATTTACTTGTGCAGTTTACCGCACAGTGCTTCTTGAATTAGTAACATCACTTACAACTGACAAATTCCTTCTATCGTTGCGTCGATTTATCGCAAGAAGAGGAAGACCATCTACCATCTATACTGATAACGGTTCCAATTTTCAGGGATCAAATCAAGCTTTGAGAAGAGTGGATTGGTAAAAAATCAAAAGTGATACAACTGTATCAAGAATACAGTGGAAGTTCATTCCGCCCAGCTCACCGTGGGGAAAGATTGATTGGTCTAATGAAAAACATCTTAAGAAAAGTCCTCGGCAAGGCTTGCTTAAAGTATGAAGAGCTTTCAACAATCCTTTGCGATTGTGAGAATGTCATAAATTCCAAACCAATAACTTGTTTCTGAAGACCAGGAGCTACAACCGCTGACTCCAGCGATGTTTCTGAGAGATCTCAAAGAGAGTGGAGTTCCAGATATGGATCAAATTGAATCTTCAAGTTTACAAAAAAGATATCTTTATAGATTGAAACTTCGTGAAGATCTAAGAAAAAGGTTTCGGTCGGAGTATCTTGGTCAACTAAGAAGTTATGCGAAAAAATCGCAAAACAGCTACTTCTTTTCCATAGGAGATATAGTTTTATTAGAGACCAAGGCTAAAAGAATCAGTTGGCCTCTTGGAAAGGTTATCGAATTAATCAAAGGAAGAGATGGAATAGTTCGTCTAGTCAAAGTTCGCACCAAACAAGGAGACTTACTTCGACCTATTCAGCGCCTCTATCCTCTTGAAGTAGGTTCTCCCATCGACAGAGATCTTCGTGAACGAATTGAAGAACCCACTATTTGCGACGAAGGTGATGATCATAACCCCAGTGATTCCTCATCACCAGTGCCTGTCTCTGAGGAAGAACCAGCACCAGTGCCCGTATCTCAGGAAGCTACATCATCAGTGCCTATCTCTCCGGAAGAAGTTTTACATGCTTCTCAACCTAGGCGAATCAACCGCTATGGTCGAACTGTACGTGCTCCTCATCGTTTGGATCTCTAGAGAACATTTCTTTGAGAATTGAGTTCCAATGTGGTGAAACTCAAGGTGGGGAGTATGTCACGAAAAGCACTTCCACTTCTACTGAGACAACTAAACTCCTGGAATTCTTGAGAATGAAACCGGAACTTTTCGGCTTCGGAAAAACTTTGGGACGATGTGTGGTGAAAAACTCCATCGCATATGTATCAGTAATAATCTTGTATATAATTATGTAAATATTTAAACTAATTAAACGTAAAGGTATTTTTTAGATAGGCTCTCTTCAAGGTTTTAGTCTGATTGTGTCAACACGTTCGATGTGACTTCATTTCGGCGCGGAAAGAGCGATTGCCGGCGAGGTGAGTAATGCATTTACATTTTCATTGTTCATCAATTTTCCGATTGCTACAGTAAGGAATGATTGAAAGTCCAGTGTAAGCCATCGATATTTGACGAACATTTGCAAATATTATTTGAAAATTATTATGAAGTAAAGGTGATACTGTTGAAAAGTATAGATATTCACAGTCAACGATAGATAATTTTTTGTGAAAAAGGATGTTGGAGATTCTGTAAGAAAAAAGTAAAGTAAATATCAGAATAAGTGATGACCATAAGATGGTCCTATGATACAAGAGCATAAAGCAAGCGCTAAGAAAAAAAAAGTCCTACCTTTACCAAGGCACAAGGTTTTCAAAACTAGTAGGAAATAGTTTCTAATTTTTTCAAAGTCACAGAATTAAAAAAAAAAGCATCTTGGTCTTTTAGACAAGTTAGATTTAGTTGATGATGCTGTGCCCTAAAACACCTGTTCCGTTATTTCAGGATGGTATCTTACGCTTTTTCTAGACCACGTCGCAAAGATGTGCTTTTCACGCTGCTTTGTAGCAAAGATGTGAGCTTTCTGGCTTTCTGTCGTCTCCTTCATGCGAGAAGGTGCCTCGTCTGACGTTACTCGTTTCATCAAAACGTTCCTCAAAGACACATTCTCTGATGAACAAATGATAAGCCAAGTATGTAATATTAAATTACCCTCACGATCACGAAATCTTACTCCAGTTGACTTTTGATTGTAGGGAGACCTAATATCTAGTGACCAGTCACTTTGGGGAAGCAGGAAAATGCTCTTGGAATGGATAAATGGATCATGCTACATAAAGCTTACACACCTTACTTGTTTAATACCGCGTGGTGGCAGTCATGTTGAATATTTTTTGCTTAAAAATAAAATGTCCTTGTTTATTAACGTTGCGATATTTACCTGATATTTTCATAAATAATCTGTTTGACGAATGAGCGCCGTTTATCATTCATTTTTTGAATAATTCTTTTAATGAGAAAAAATATTCAAAGGCTCTTTGAACATATTCATGCAAACTGCAATTTTTTCCAAATATTAATTTCATTATGAATTTTAAAATTTCCTCTTTATTATTTTCTTAAATAAAAAAAAAGAATATTCAGAAATATATACATATGGTTTTTTATTTCAAATGTATTATTTTCCAGTTGTTTTCTATTTATAAGAGCAAAATTTTCAGACAAGCTATAGGACATTTGAAAAATATTTCATATGTTTTGAGAATCTTTATATTAAAATTTAAAGCAAGTGATTTGAATATTTTAGAAAATATGACTTTTTGTATTAAATGATTTTTAAGTCTGCAACTGCAAAAAAATTGTAAAACTTTCCTTCCATAAAATTAAATTTAGAACCAGAGGAGAAATTATGTAAAAATTCCAGAAAGATACTTGAATTGCAGCGAGCTAAGAATTGCTTGCTCCTTTAAAACCACTCAAAACTTTTCTGAAGAAAGCAAGCCTGAGGAATAATCAGTGGCGAAGAGGTGCCTTTAGTTCAATAGGCGGTGACAGCAATATGAAAAATTAGAAAACCTAAACAAAAGGCTCACTACTGCAATTTTTTCATTACTTACTGAGCCTTTCGTATCTACTTTTGGAGTTAGTTTGATTTCTTTTTGTTGTACTTGAAATCAGCTCTTCCATTTATCAGAATTTTTAAACTATTTAATTATTTGTTTAACACTGAGTAGCATTTCAAATTTATATGATTTTCTTTCTGTGGGAAATGTAAGAGTAAAAAGTGATTGCCATTTAAAGTCTCGTGCTTTAGTAAAAAATATAGTAACATTTAACAACACATAGTTACAGTTAAGAATATATTAGGACGATACTTTCAAAAGACAACAACATGCTTGCTCACTGTAACTCGCTACTTAACAGTACAGAGCAAAAGACATTCAAATTTTAGCTAGAGATCTTGCTTTTCTATCAACATACCAAAGAAACAATTTATTCCACTCACACGATTTCTCCTCTCTCCGCTTTTATATAACGTTTCTGACTGAGCATTGAATTTTCTAGAAAAATCATCTAAATTTGGCTCCTAATAGAGATATCGAAATAATTCTTGTGGTTTCTGGGACCTATATTTTTTATCATCAATTTTTTTGCCAAGGTTTAGGTGGGGAGGGGGAATTCTTATGGAATTATGCTTTTTTAAAATCAATATTTTTTTCCAAAGCAATACCTCAATGTAATTTGTAAATATATAAATAAGAAAGACCTCTATATGCCTGTCTATCCACCCATCCGCCTACGAGCATCGATCTTGACATTTACCCAAAGATTAAGAGAAATTTATTAATCTTTTTCTTTGCAATAAAACCAAAATAATAGGTGCCATTTTAATCTATAGATATTATTGAATGAAGTCTCCTGAAAGCGTATTTGTTTGAAAGAGAAAAACTCGAGAAATATTTAGCTAATATTGGAGATGTATATACCATTTTGTTGGACATTTAGTGAGAAAGGTTTTAATATTTTGGATTCAAATCAAAATAGAAAAAAGGATTTTTGTAATTGCAATTTTCATTATTTTCCTACTACGGTTCACGCATGCATAAAACAGCCGTATCTATACTTTGCATTTATCGAATCACATGCGAAAACCTCAAACCAAGTATGCGCAAATAGCAAGAGCTGTGGTATACATATGTGATACATTTCTTCATTTACGTTTGGTTTTAAACATCGATTTAAAACTCATCATGTCCAAAAAATGAAATGTATTGGAGATACTTGTACCATTTTGTAGGATATCTATTGGGAAAAATTTTAGCACATTGTTACGAGCTTGTAAAGTTGCTTCTCAGCATGGTTAGTTGAATCACTGGCAAAATCATTGTACGATCAGCCCTGTAGTTGCTGACTGGGTGCCGCGTCAGTAATCTCAAAGCGGAAAACTTGGTGACTTTGGCGAGTAAATAGCTTTTGATGAAAACTTTGAGAAATTTAATGATTCATCCAACAGAAACTGAGGAATACACCTGAATACATCTGATGGTCATAAACCTCCTCGCCCTTCACCGGGGAACTATAACAGACCGGAAGTCTCAAGCTGAAATGAATTGAATCGTGGCCGGAATTAAAGTCATCAAGAGGATAACGGAACAGCGATAGAATAGTCTAGTGTTTTGTGGAACTCAAGCAAGTGCTAAATTGAGATGTGTGTCGAGTCACGTTGTCTATTTTGAAAACAGCATCAAGTTATGTGAGCGGAGTAGCCAGTCTTGTGGTAGTGAGTCGATAGCTAGGTACAGCTAAAGTGAGAAGACAGTGGAGAATATCAACCGTTCGGAGAGAGCGTAGAGCGAAGCTCCGCGGATTCCCTCTCCTGGTGAATTCTGTCTGGCCGTTTTGTAGGCTGTGGTCGATTTTTGCTTGTGGGCCACTGTCCGTTGTATTGTGCTGCTGCGTCTTCATCTCTGCTGCACATATTCGTCGTCTTTGTGCCAAGTAAACGTTGAGGTTGTTTTCTACTGATGCCGACTGATTGTTTCACACCATACACCCATTATGAATGAATTTGGAGAATTTACGGACTTTAAAGTAATCCTCAACAATATTGAAGTCATATCAAAATTTCACACTGCTGAATTGGCGTTAGAGAAGAATGTTTTTATCATGAACAATTTTATGTGGTATTTTCTAGTATAACATCCAAACAAAATCTTTTTGTCTTGGCAGCTATAGAAAAAATAGTCAACATAGTTTACAAGGAAGTATTAAGAAGCAAGCTGAGTTTTATTGTCGTATCAGATTATACAAAGTTGATAAACAAATGTAGAACAATGACTACAAGGACTTATTTGTATATATATTTTTTAATTTTAAAACAGCTTTTCTATTGTATATTTTTAGTGAATGGTATTGTCTAGGAATATTTTGCATTTTTACCTTTTTAATAGTCTAATTATATCTGAATGTGTGGTATGAAAAATTGTTTTGTTGTTGTTGATGATTATTTCTAAATATATTTTTATGTTTGACGTTCCGTGATGTACCCATGCCGTATAGGGTGGAAACTAGACTTAAGTTTAAAGCTAATTTTTTTCACTTGAATGTTATACCACGGGCAACGCTGTGAGGGTATTGCTTGTAAATTTACAAATAAGGCTAAGCAATGTCTTCTATTTACTTTCTCGTACTTTTGTTTTAAATTATAATTCGCAATGACACGCATCGTGTATGCGCAGTCATTTAAATCTTTAAAAACGAAAGTAAGGTGCATTAACAGAGGAAATTAATATTTGATATAATACATTCAAAAATAGTAATTTCTTAGTTAATTTTTTATGGAAGGTTTCCGTTAGCTGAGCGCAAATGTCGTCAATTGTGAACCAAACGCGAGCCGAGTCACCAAGCGAAACGAATGACAAAACAGTCACCGGAATTCTACATTATTTGGTAATTTTTCATCAAACTTCATTTGGCGGAATTTTACATAATTTGGCGATTTTTCGCTTGCATCCGGCCAAATGAAAAGTACCATTTTTATTAATGTAATCAACATCTTGTCAAAAATATAATACTAAGTTTATATTTTTCTAATTATTTAGCAATTCAAACTGGATTAAATGAAGGAAATTTTAAGTAATGAAATTATCACCCTACATTATAAGGCTTTGAACTCCAACACATTTACAGAGTTTTGGTTACAACATCATGGAATAACTCTGCATAAGCATTAGAATCTATAAATGACTGTTCGATGAAATCTTAGTGAAAGTGAAAAGATAAATTATCCGAACAGAGATGGGCATTAATTAAATTTTGTTGTTATTGCTTTTAATGACAATGGCCATGGACAAGTTCGCTGATGCATCAGCAAATTTAAGCCAAATGAGTGTCTCTTGTTTTGAAGAAGCGCAGTCTATTTTTACAGGGGTGGTGGGGCCATTCACACACCTCACATATAGAAAACAGAAGAACAACCAAGCCTTAGCTGGGACTCAAACCTGCGATGCCCAGATCACGGAGAAGACTCATTACTTCTATACCAGGACGCCGGCAATAAGATTTTTTTTTTAAATGGATGCTCAAGGTGATAAAAGCTGGTTAATGAAATTACCGAAAAAGTACGACATGATGTATCAACAGTTTTAGCTCGGAAAAAATAAAAACAATTTACAGAAATGAAGATCTTTATTGCTAACATATACAATGAAAAAAAAAACTACTAATGAGAACAAATAAAATCATACGATTACAGTAGAAAGATTTCAAAAAATAATAATCATAAAATTTTAATTAGGTAAAAAAGAACAAATAAAATAACATGAAAAGTTGATTACACTGACATTAAAGCACTGAAATGTAGCTATTTCAAACAATATAGATCGAAGCTATTTATCATCATATTTTGAAAATTTATGCTTATATTCTTAGCTTCCGTAAAAATGTATGGATTTGAATATCCAATTTAACCTGAATCAACAAATATTTAGATTTGGTATCAGAGGAGTTTTTATTTACAAATAATTAAAACAAATCAAACATTAAAAAAAAAAACAAAAATTACATAAACACGAATGTAACCAATGCATTTCTCTCAACTGGTAATATCACAATACAATAAAACTCGAAACTGAACACGTCCGGTCAGTACGGTGCTTCGCTAATAGTTCGGTCATTGAGAGGCTGCGTTGGTCGGACATTTTGGGTGACTTTTCCAGGAACTGGTTCGCCATTGACAATCGCCTTTATGGTTGATGAAAACAAATTTCTGCATTTTTCGAGCTAGAAAGAAACGAAAAATAAGTAACTGAGCCAAAAAAAATTATTTATTTTTATTCCATTTTTGGTATTTTTCCGTGCAAGCGAAAAGTCGCCAAATGATGCAGAATTCTGCCAAATTTCTTCGGCGATATTTCGCTTGCGCCCAACTAAAGGAAAAGTACCCCATCTTTATTTATGGCAAAAAAAAGTGACATTGTAATTTTAAAAAATAGCATCAGAGAAACAATAGAAATCCATTCACATTTACAACAGCGTCATTTAATTTTGAACATGATCTGTAATAAAATATTTGAAAAATACATGATTTGAGCACAAAAGATACAGCAATTTTTTGCTCTATGCGCAATGCCGACTAAAGTCTTGACCCCCCCATCCCCACACATCTTTTTTAATTTTAGGAGACATCGTCTAAAATAAAAAAAAATGATATTTAAATATGTTAAAAATGCTATGTGCAATACAATATAGTGCCAGTTAGCAAACATATCCACATATGGCATCCTCTATCGAATACCTTAAGAAATACAGAAATAAAGTCACCTATGGTGTTGCGAAGAAATGCCAGTTTTATTCGAAAAATTATACTTTTTATCAACCTTATACTTTTGACTAGAACGCATAAGGTCACAATTTGTTTGCAAGATTTCCAAAATTTTGCCGTTACTAACAGTAAAGAAACCCTTTTTGGGTGAGATTTCTTTAATGTGAGCGGTAGAGACAGTGATCACACCTAGTTTTAGTCCCACATTTTTATTTGCATGCAGATACGGTACTCAGCCCACACATAAAGCAAACCTTTAGAAGACGCTGCTTATTTACAGCAACCCTTCATAGGAAAAAAAAGTTTTAAATCGAATGAACTCAAGATTATCTTAAAATATTGTCAAAAAATTTAGTAACGTATCAAAAAAGAAGTGTTTAACAAAAAAAAAATCTTTCTTATTTTCTAAAAAAGTAAGCCATTTAACTTAACCTTATTATGAAATGATGCTTATGTCCCTAGTGGTGAATTAAAATACTGTAAAATATTTTATTGTGAATAAGTAACAGTTTGCAACAATATAGCGAATTATCTGCAATGTATACATCTCATAAGTCAGCTAATACAAATAATCCTAGTTCACTTTAATGTCAAATGCAAAAGTCTCTTTTCATATTTCTTCTAACCCTTATTTTGACAAATTAGATCCATCCTAACACACGAGGAAAGTTTAAGAATATGTTGACAAATAATTTTATAGCCATTTACTCAATAGCATAAGATAAAATTTTAAAAATTATTTTTCTAATCGCGCAGATTAGATTGTGATTAAGATTACAAAATCCTTTTAAGGGGATTATTGCTTTCTTCAAAGTTCGTTAAAACAAAACTTACCTGTTCCTCGGAAACTTCAATGGGTTTCTTGAAAATAATCCAAGTGACACTTTCATGGCACGGAGGAGTGGTCAAAGAACCTTCGTACGTCCAGTAGTCATGAACCTCTGAAATAAAAATTTGAAACTGAGGATTTTGTCACATTTTCTTAGCCCCCTCCCCCACCTCTATATGAAGATTGTGAAAATCATAGTGTAAGAAAAGTACTTTTCTGATACGCGGGCGAAAATCTCGCCAAGCAGATTTTATTGGCGACAATGTATAATATATACATAAAAAATTTTTAATGTTGCACATCTCGTCATACAGACTTTATTGACAACAATACACAAGAAATGTTAAATAAAACATTTAGAAAATACAGTTAAATAAAATAATACAATTTCATTTTATGATTATTATTACAAGGAACAATTTTTGACAAAATGTTTGTCGCTTGAAACAATCTGACAGATTTTTTCTGTCTTCGGGGTTCTGAACAAATCCTAAATTTTCATTGGTTTTCATTTTTGACGTATAAGAAAAAAGACACAACTGAATGGCCAAGGCATGTTTTGAAAATGTGGAGGTAATCCGGTTACAAGGGGGGATATAGTGTTTGGCGTCAATTTAAACGCCAAACTTTATCGCTTGGCAATTATATCGCTTTGCGGCGGCGAAATGGCACTAACTAATAGTAAACATTTTAAATGACCGATATCGATAGTTAAAAGGAAGCGTGCTCCGCCATGTTGATGGAAATTATTGAAGAATGGAATTGTAACTGAAAAATGAAATTCAGATTAATATTAATCACAGTATTTCACCCTCTGCTCGAAAAAAGACATTTTGAAATCTTTGGAACACTAAATTATTCGGAATGGAATTGTTAAAAGTTTGCATCATTCACATACTACAAACTTTTTTTTTTCTTTTTACATTACAACGTTTGCGAATATATGTTCGTCGGAGATACCTATACAAATATTTTTCATTCATTGCAAATATTTTTATTCATTGCAAACATTTTTATTCATTACAAATATTTTTCTAATTCTAAACGAATGATGAGCGTTATCCTGATAATTAAAAGCTACTCTAATTGAACTATATAAAAAAAACTGAAACGACCTTATTATATACATATACAAGCACTATAAAATAATTAATAAAGTTTGAAATTGCAACAAATTAAGAACATATAAAACTAGAATTATGCGTTGAGATCGGTATATTGGTGTTAAAATAAAAACGAAATTTTTAAATGGTAATTTTTTTTAAAAAAAAAACTTATTGGCTTATGAAAACAATTTTGGAAACTTTCATATTTATTTTAATTTGAAAAGCTGGTCCATGCTCGCAAACTAATTCATTATTGAATTGTTTTAAATCAAAAGCTGATTTCAGAGGTAACACATTTAAATATTTTTAAAATTTTCAAAAATGGTTGTCTCATTTGTTTTATTTGTTTCAAATTTAGTATTAAAGATGAATGAGAAGCTATAAAGTACATACTTTGCCTATTTAATACAACAATATATTTATTGTGTACTCAATCTTTTTATTTAAAACATATTTGGGACGAATAACTGGATATTATAAATTTCAGAAGGTTATAGAATTATTTATTAAGCAATAAATGACTGACACCAGCAGTTCAAGGATTTACCAAGACGCTTAAAAATTGCAAAGGCAGAAATTCAAGAATGAAAATATATTAAAAGATAGTCTTAATCTCTATAAAATTCGGCGATTATTTTTACATAATTAAATATCGTCAAAGATCTTAATACATTCTCTGGGTTAGTGGCAAGAACCCAGTGGTAACAGGGAGGAAAACAACAACCTGCAAAAGAATGGTAAGACGAGGAAGTTACGAGGAAGAGTCTAGGGAATATGAAAAGATACATCACTCGCTTATAAATACGAAATGAGTATATTCAAAAAATGTTTTGAATATCAAAAATCAATAAAAACGAATTAATGTCTGTTTGAGAGTGGAACTCTTTGAGGTATTGTCAAGCAAGCAAAATGAGGTATTTTTCCGTTAGCTGGGCGCAAACAAAAAATTGCCTAAGAAATTTGGCGGAATTCTAGATTATTTGGCGATTTTTTGCTTGCGCCCAGCTAACGGAAAAATACCCGAAATGACAAATTTTTATGATAGAGAAGTCATAAGTTTTGCATTTCTTAATAACTTATGATCGTCCAATCGAATTAAAGAGTTCTCCCACTAAATATTGCCTAGCCACTGAAATTTATCTTTTATGTAAGGTGAAGCAGGTGGATGAACTGAATGCTACCGGAAAATATTAGGGATTCATTCTGCCTGATTACATTTACAGTATAGTGACATTTTATATAAAATTAATCAGAAAATAATCTCAGAAGCTTTAAAAATTGATAAATAGTGTTTTACCTTTCATATAAAAAAGATACTGATACAAAACTGTGCAACATCATTCGAATATCATTTATTTATTCCTCAAAACTGAGATTCAAATCCGCACTCATTGCACAATTCTAACATTTCCCGTCGTCCTGCCTTAAAGGTAGCACGTTTTTCCCGTGATCTGGGCATCCCGGGTTCGAGTCTCGCGTTCGGGCATGATTGTTCTTCTGTGTTCTATTTGTAAGGTGTGTGAATGTGCCCCCGTGTAAGAAAGGATTTTGCAAGAGAATGTGATGAGTGAGTAGTACTATTCGTACTCTTGGCCCTAGTTGATGCTACTACAAAACAGGAGACTTTGCTTAGGCTTAAATGGCTGACTACTCCTACGATCTTAGCCATAATAAGACATAAGAAACAAATAACAACATTCTAACCTTCCCAAAACACGAAATTTTTGAACTGAATGTTTGTTGCGTAGGCTGATGATAAATCATATTATTGAGTTGCAGCGAATAAATTAATTTTATAATATTAATCCAATACAGTGAAACTCTAACGCTTAAAGAAGTGAGAAAATTATTCGAATTCCTGAAATTCGAATAATCCATAAAATTACTCCATTCACTTTAATGGAAATAAATATTACTGAATAAAATTGCGAAGCATCTGATTTTGACCGATATATTCTAGCAGTAATACAATACTTAGGAATACTGATAATAATACTTCATTTGTACCCTTAAATTAAGCATTATATTGTTTCATTTTCCTTAGTATTTAATAAGATGTTAACTCCGGTTTTAGAATTTTTTGTTGATTTGTTCGGTTTAAATAAAATTCCATAAAAATTAAAAATATGCATAAATTTCACTTCATTATTGTGGCAATCTCAAGATCTATATATAATTCAAATTAATTCGACTTGATTCTGACAAATAAGTAGTTTATGAATAAAAAATAAAATTCCATTTTATCTTTTTTAATTATTCGATTATCCAGAGCTGATCCTTAATAGTACAAAATGTTTTACTATATTCGCCAATATTGTTGTACAATATTTACAATATTCACCACTGTCACCACTGAGTAAAGGCATTTCGAATAGTGAACAGCATTATGGAAATATTGGGCAATATCTAACGTTAACAAAGTCTCCTTCCAATTTATCTTATAATTCCACAATAATGTGAAAAATGGCAAACGATTTTATTATTTCAAAAATAATATTTAGAATTCATCAAAGGTCTTATGATTTGAATTCGTTTCAATGAGAAAAATGGCTAATGATCTTACTACATCAAAAATAAGATTTAACTCTTATATAGTTCTTGTGATTTGAATCCCACTATAATGAGAAAAAAAGGACCATAATCTTATTATGTAAAAAACAAGTTTTGACCTTATTAGGGTTTTGTGACAACCGAATAAAACTTTAAAAGCAAATTACCTGGTATGAAATCAGATGGGTCTACCACTCTGGGTAAAGTGCATTCATTTCCCTTGTTCGCTATATCGTGCAAAAGATCCGTTATCTTCATCAACTCTTCATTATGTTTTCCAACCTGACAAAATGATCAAAAAAAAAAAAATTCTACTAAAAACAATTTAAAGTTCCAACATTTCAAACAATTACGAAATAATGACAGGTTTTTAGATTTGTCTCTGGATAGTAAACATATTTTCTGAATGAATTCATGCAGATTAATTGCATTAACAATTTAATTTATGAAGAGAAGAACTATAATTTAATTTTGAAAGTACAAATTCTTTATTAGATCGACTATACGTTTTCAACTTGAATATTTACAATGCTTTCTACCAATTCCTTAAGAAAAAGGGAAAATTTGCGAAATATCGTATATATATTAAAAAGACTTGTGTAAAAAGAAAAATATTTAATCAAGTAGTATTAGCTGTTTCTGAATCTCCAATCTTAATAGAATATTTTAATGCAATATTGTATCTTGAATTCATACTGCTATAATAGTTTCTTTTTATTAAATACCCAAATTTAGACAGTTATTGCTCATTAGCAACAATTAAGATTTACGATGCATACAAATAACATTCAAAAAACCTTCTATAGGAAGTATAACGTTTTCAGTTTATTTACAGTATTGTGATATTTTATATAAAACTAAACAGTAAATATTCACAAAAGCTGTAAAAATTGATGAATAGCATTTTACCTTTCATACAAAAAATAAAAGACTAATCATCTTTTAAGACTTCAAAACAACGTACATGACGCAAATGTGCTTTTGTTTTTGAAATATATGCTAAGCTCCTACGCATTTTATATGACGTTGATGAAGATTGGAATAAGATGATAGAGTGCATCCATTATTGCATCGACTTTTCGAACGAAAACATTATCCTTGATCGATCGAATTTACACGATGCGTAAAAAAAGATATTAGATTTATTAAGAATGCAGTAAGTACTATATTCGAAAATGGTCTATGCCACTACTTTAGTTTTAAGCTGCGTATTTAGAATAATTGATTTTTAATTTCATGACGATGATTGCCTCGTATTTTTCTAAAATGTGAGTTTTATAAATTGAAGATGGTTGTTATTCTTTTGTTAAACATTAAACTAATTTTACTTTTATCTTTTTTAAAAATGTTGCTGGAGAACTAGTTACTCTCTAATCATATATGGATGCATCTTATATTCCAATTTGCAGTTGAATGATAATGACGATGATGTCGTGTCCGGTTTTTACCACGGAAAGAGGGGTGCATTAGCTTCTAAGGGTAATTTGCAGTCGAATCAAATTACCATAAGCTTTTTAAACACCAAAAACTATTAAAAACGTATCTTAAAAATTAAGCAAATTTTTCGTTTTCCTATAACGTATAAAAAAGATTATTACTGAATATTTTAAAATTTAAAAAATTCTCTTTTCAAAAGTTATCTATTTTGACCTCATCGGAAAAGGCTTATATCTAAATTTTTATACAAATAATATATTGTATAAATATAATAAATAATTAATTATGAATATAATGATTGAAAAATCTTTAGATAAATATTATAACTGACTGAATAAACTCGTTACAACACAAAATATAGTACTTTTTCCACGATGAGTACACTCGTCAAAAACTGTTAGATGATTAATGATACTGATTTAATTGTCGAATAATTTTCTCTGATTATAAAAAAATTAATATTATCATTTTTCTTAATTTTTAAAAATAACTTTTCAATGTTATAATGAAAAGTCAAAACATTTCATAATTTTATCGTGGCGCGTCTCTGTAAGATAATATTTTATATATTGAGTGAGATTATGGTTTTTTTCTTTATAATTTCAGTCGTACAAGGCGATATGCTTCCGCATTTAGATTTTATTCATTTATTTATATTATTAAAAATTTTTGAAATTCTAAAAAATATTAAAAATTAAAAACATGTTCTTTTTCGTATTGCTGAACTTCCATCATTTCCTGTACCTACACAGTTTCTCCAAATATTTTAAAATATCCTTTTTTCACTGTTAAAGTTATGATTAATAAAATTTCTTTTTTTATTGCCTTGATTACCTGAACTTCAAAATAGATTTTTACATAAAAATATTTTGAATTTGAATACCTTTAAAAATGTTTTTAAAAGTTGAATGTTGTTAATTTGTTCAAACAAATATTTTTTATGGCCATCTATGAAGTGATGCTTTTTAAAACGAGTTTGCATTGTTATCTAATTACAGTGTTTTAGTTTTATAATAACTTCACAATTGTCAATTTTTTACAAAATTATTTATTTATGAAAGCTTGGCAATTAGCTCTTTTTATTGATATTTTGGTTAGATTTAGAAACATGGTTTGACAATCAAAATCGAATTTTTAAAGGAATAAACAGTCAGGTTTGACATTTTATACAATTAAAATGTAACTGCTATTTTGATGCTCCACAATTTATTCTAAAAGTGGAAAAAGAATTCAGTAATCAAATGAATTTCAATTTCCGTTAAATGTATACTTTTATTATTTTCAAACAAGAGGGTAAAATTTTAAGTTCAAGTGTCGCCCTTGTCATTTGATTGCTGTTCAAAATTACGAGGTCCGTTCCAAAACAGCTCTACTGTTGTTTTACAACAGGAAGTTAATATAACTAAACTAAACATCACAGATACTCTAAGTATTCTGTCGAATAATGAAATTGGTTTACATTTTGTAGACAGGCATTATGCAAAGTTAAGAATTTTGCACTAATATTTTAAATGTAAATTTAGAAATAAAAACTCCTTAGTTGTATAAAAAGACAATGCTAAAAATCTAATCAGGAAGATTCACTTGTATAAAATTAGTAGAAAATTTTTTCGTTTAGTTTCGTTTTTTAATGCAACATTTAGAATACCTGGAAGAATATCCCGATGACAGCAACTCCTTTTGGCGATGCTAATGCTTCTTCTACGCTATTATACAAATCGACGTTCCAATGTACTAGATGCAACTGTAATAGAATAAAAATTAAAAATTCCTGAAAATATCAGTCTAGCGTTTCAATTTTTCAATATATATATATATATATAAGTTTAGAATATGTTATAATATTAATTCTAAATATTAATCTTTTTTCATATTTAAATAAATGTCATATTTTTATTTTAAGCGCTATGTTTTGTTTAATTTTCTTCATTATTCTCGATTATAAAAGTAATTTCAAGAAATCGAATAAGTTGAAAATAAAAAAAGGAAAAAAGAAGAGATTGAATGAACGGGAAAAAAAGAAACGGAACAAAAAATGACTATATGAAAATTCATACATAATAAAATAATGTATGAGAGTTCTTGTTCCCTATATTGTTTATATAAATAACACTATAATTATTAACAATCTATTCAATGCTCCCAGAGCAAGATTTAAAAAATAAAATAGAAAAAATTTATCTTCCTAAATTTTAAAATTAATAAAATTTTTTGCTTTATAAAGATTTAATAAGAAATTTTTTCCCCATACAATTATTGAGAAAATAAGCTTACACCTGAAATTTTATAATTGTACAATGATATGAAACCTTGATATATATAGTTCAGATGTAAATTTTTCGATTATATTATCCTATAATTTTTGGATTATTTGGAATAAATATTCTATATAAAATTAAGTCATTGATTTATTTTGACATGTTTTATCCTATAATTAATTAAAAATATAAGTTAGACATATATGTCCTGGTGAGGCCTGAAGGGTTAATAGAGTGAACGCGAGAAAGGTTCGAAGAGATCATTCTCGCTGATCAGTCAGCTGAGTTATAATTTTGATGCTGAGCCCTTTAAGATCAATTATAAAGAAATTTTTTAGTGAAAAACAAAAGCTGTGCACTCACCTCTCCAGCGTATCCCCTTCCATCAACCGTATGTTCAGAGCCGGAATTGCAGCACTTGCCCCAGTGGCTATGAAATTGCACCAATTGGTAGGAGTGTGCGAGAGGCCCTCCCGTCAGACCTGTGAAGAAAACATAAAACACACAACACAACTGTCATTGATCAATAACTTGTAAAAAGAAACGTGAGCGTGTGTTTCTGTAACATAGATAATTTAATATATCTATTCAGGATAGATATATTTCAAAAATTTGTGGGTGTTATACCAATGTCATTTTTAAAATTTTAATTAGTTAATACTTTATAAAAAATTTGAACGTTTTTCTCTTTTAACTTCTTTAAATTAACTACAGCGAATTTTGAATTTTTACATCATTTAAGAATTTAAAAAATCAAATTTTAATTTTCCCACTATAAGTCCCCGGTATGCTGTTTAATTCTCCCAGGTCGTCCAGAATGATACGGAATGATATGGATTGGCAATCTCCTGTCGATGACTGGAAGTGCTTCCCTCAGGAAGGTGTATACCGTGGCCGGTGGTGGCCTTTAAGACTCAACCATAGTTTCCCCCAGAATTGCTGTCCCGATTATCCGGTCAATTAGATTTAACCCGAATTCCTTTATTAGGAGTAGCCAATGTTGTTTTATAATTTAATTTTCAATGATGTTTTTCCCTCTGAATTCTGAAAATTAAAATATTCGTTGTATGATTTTCATAAATAAATTTTATTGTGGTAATGAAATTCAAACCCTTCTCATTGTTTCATCAATTATTTATTTAATCGGAGGATTTTATTCCACTGTTGAAAGTAAAGAAAGAATCTGCCAATTTTCGTAACAGTTTACATAAGAAATCAAACAGTAAAGTTACAATATTGCAAGAGACCACTTGCAGTTTGAAACAAATAGCCCATACATTTAATGGGCATTTAACATTTTAATGTCAATATTTTATCATTTTAGACTTGATAAAATATCTGTTTTCTTAAAATAATCCCGAATATAGGAGATTCAACTGAAATCAAATACAATAGTTGCCGTCTAGTTCACTGAGAAATAATTTTGATTATACTATTCAATTTACAGTAATAGCCGAATTGGGTGAAATGAACCATATTATATCACAAGAAAAAATACTTATTTCATGTCTATCTGTGGTTTATTTCAAATATGTCAATTAAAAATTTATTAATTGTTCCAGATCGACAAAGATTCCTTCATGGTGTTTCAACATATTGTTCCTACTTGTATTATTTTTTGAAATTTTCTGAATTACGATGATAATATCAAGTGCCAGACTCATTTTGACGTTCGTCAGAGATCCTGAAAAATGTGGTGAAATTGACTTTCAGATGTTTCCTTACAAGTGGAACAGGAAATTACACAAACATACATCCTTAACAAGAGTTGATAATAAAGAATCAATCTTTTTTAATTCGAAACTGATAACATTAAAGGGTATAGTGATCATACTGAACATATGTTTTTGTACACATTTAGAAATGTCGGTTTGGAATCAGAGAAATTTGATAATTTGAAGCATATATTACCATTAATTGAGACTACATTAAATGGCGTCCCCTCAGCAATCAATATTTTCTAACAGTTAAGTGATCGACAAAAGCAGCTACTTTAAATTATAACGAAATGGTTATTAAAGCTGATTTTAACAGTCATACTTACTGCCAGCTGATTGAAATTATTTAAAACATCAACAGTTCAATAAATCTACTACAAAAAGCAGCAAAAAATGCTCGAATCGTAAATTCATTGGAAGCCTTTCATTAAAAATGAATGAAGAGATAATTTGCTTAATGACGTCAATCATTCAGAGTGTCAGAAATTAACTTACGGATATTTTTTTCTGCTAATTTTTGTTAAATATTCATAATTATTTGACAAGTTAATAAAATCTGAAATATTTTTGACACAAAACAGAACGAAATTTACGTATTTCTAATGTTGTTTATTCATTATTATGTAAAGAGGAAGGGAAATTACTTTGCTGCCGTATTCATGAATAGTGGTCACGCTTCAACAAATTTTCTTTCATGAAATTTCACATTTCAAATTAAAATCTTTGCGTTAACAAATAAAATAAATATTTCATCTATATTTTTAAAAAATTGGATTTTTTTGTAACTTTCACCAAAGTAAATCTACAAAAATTAATTTTTTAACGATAAGATTAGTTCCAGCTCAATAGCAGTTTTGAACGCCTATTTACAACATGGATATTAAACCATTAATTCTCAACTGGCGAATATTTTGAAATTTGGTTTCGGTTGAACTTCTTTGCCAATTTCAAAAAAGTTCACGTTACTTCCGTTAAAAACAAATTGCATAACGAGAAACCATTATTGCAAAAGCTGTCGTTAGAATGACAAATAACCGGTTGAAAGAAAGAACAGATTAAGTTTATAGTGATGTTATTAAAATAGCATTTACATAAGCAAATTCTTTGCTTGAAAGCTCTAATATTATCGATTATCTATGATTTTAAATTATATTATTTTAATATTGAAACATAAACTCAGAATACTGTTTGTATTTTAGCGTCATCTAATAGAAACTGTCCACTCTTAATGTTGACTTAATAGCTACTTTCTAGATCCTCAGCGATAAAAGTGTAGTTCCAATCGAAAAAAATGCCTTAAATGATGGGAACAGTTATATTTTATGTTGTTCGGATCATTATATATAATTCTCCAAAAGTAGTAAAGTCTATTTTTTATGCAGTCTCCCATGTGATATCAATCATCATTAGCAAAAAAGATTTTTGATCAGGTAAAATTTTAAAAAATTCTACTTCTCGTATTAAAATTAAGCTATTTATGATTGGTTTATGGAAAGTTGAAAGCCTCTATTTTAGAGGAATTTTAGAGATAATTTCGGAATCCTCACTGAGATTATTAGGGATCATTCACAAACTAAAATTATGCAATGTTAT
>JAOUZG010048650.1:264709-282274 GCA_026289955.1 Argiope argentata | reverse complement strand
ATAAGTTTTAAACTTTCATTTTTAACTTCTCTAGATTGAAAACAAAGTTTTGGAGCTCGAACGATTTTAAGATGAAATAATAACTATGATATCATAGTTCTACGTCAATCTTTTAAAAACGCATCTGCTGTCAAAGAAACATACATAATAATAATGCAATACTAGTAAAAGCAGATAAAAATATGTTTTGCCCTTAAATTTCGGAGACATCAAAACCTCCGAACCAAAAAATATCATGTTCTCACATCATAATTCTTGTCATTAAAGTTATTTAAAGTATTTTTCCAGTTAGAGCTATTTATCTATATGTAGTGGTTTAGAAATCAGCGATAGGACAACTATATGAGAAAACACCATGTATATTTTGTGACACAGTAAGTAGATTTTGTAGTTATATCAAATTACAGGCTCTATTAGCATGTATATGAACAATATTCGAATACATGATAATACAAATTTTCATGCAACCGAAGTAACGACGTTTGAGTTGTAAGCACCAGTTTCTCATATTAGTTTCGCTAATGCTTTTGTGTAATGAATATACATGCTTAAGTATATTAATACAAGAAATACATGAAAAGATTCTGTAAATATCTTTCCCCATTTCAATTTAATTGATTATTCGCCGATGAAACTAAAGAAAATCTTTTATTTCTGGATTCTAAAGATGATTGAATTACATTTTTTAAAGAATTTGATGATGCTTTCAAATTTCTATAAAAACTGAATGCTTTTTACGAGATTATAATCTTGATATTAAAATAACAAATATTTTTGTACTGAACTATTGTTTCTGAGGTCCGCCAAGAAATAATTAACCAGTTTTTTGATGAAATCATTTTGTCAAAAGTTTTGTAGTTAAGACAATGTACAAAACAGATTCAAATAAGTACAGAATTTTATGATGTGTAACGTTAAATTTTAGTCATATTTAAGTATTTACAACGACTTATTAAAATTCCATAAGACTAATATTCTTTTCATTTCAATCCCATAGCAATAACTTGAAATTAAATGAAATGTTTACATAAAATTCTGTCCTCTCTTCTCTAAACAATTCATTTACAAAATTTCGCCTTGAATTAAAGAAGAAATCAAAAATATTTGAAACCGCAAAAGAAACTCATTCTTATTGACGTTTTCTGTGACGTAGAATTTATAAATAGAAACAAGTATTACTATAATTTACGAATAGAAACAAGTGTAATCTAAAGATCAAATGCGTAATTTCTTTTTTCAAGTGCCTTACAATTTTCGATTGTTTTCTGTTTACGAGAACAATTTTACAATAAAAAAAAGAAGTATGTTTAAAGGAGTATAAAATGACAAAACAGCTTACAGAAAACATTCGACACCATTTTCAGCCCAAGGTTAATATCAAATGCTCCGTTATTGTTTCTGATGAAACAATTGAGAACAATATAGTATTATTTGATTATAAGTGACGGAAAGGATTCTTTATTTCCGTCTTTGACGTCAATTGGATCATTTTCCAAAACTTGCGTAAGTTCTCATTTTAATTCAAGATGTGTTCGAGTCTTCAAATGAATGTAATGTGCCAATAAACCACAAATTTGGAGAATGGTTCTTTTAGTTTCAATTTATATTCAGCATTTCTAACTTGAAAGTGAATTTCTAGGTATTCATTGGTATTTAAACACAATTGTAAAATGAGCAATAAAGAAAAGCATAAGTTAAAATTATATAAAATAATCAAATTCAAATTTTGTATTATTATTGTTGTGAAATAGTTGTAAATTTATTATGAAACCAATTATTAATCAGAAAAAATATGCTGCTTATAAACTAAAACTTGATTAAAAAATGTTGTAATCAAGATGTTAATTTTTCGTTAAGGTATATGATTAAGTTCGGGATGAATCCTTCGAAAAAAGTTCGAAAACCGTTATATTTTTTTAAATATTCACATAAAAAACATTTATAAAACCAAAATATACTAAGTGCCAAAAGTTTTTTTTAAAAAAGTGGAAAAACGACCATTTTTTGAGGGGAGGTGGCTAAAAAGAGGTATAAAGAAAAAAAATTCTAGTTAATATATTTATCAAATAATTTCTTAAAATTTTGCAATGGAATTCTGCTTAAGGAATATATTAGCCAGTTTCTGAACTGAAAAATAAGCTGTATTTCGGTACAATTATTAAATATTGGCGTTTGAACGCTAAATAAATAGAAAATTTTCTTTTTTTTCACTTTGTGAAATATTAAAACAACTATAAAATAATTTCTAAATTAGATTTAATAAAAATTTGAACTAGAGATAAAATAAATTATCTCTTAGATAAAATAAATTTCTGAACAAGAAAATGTTACTTGTTTTCTTGTTCAGAAATTGAAGGTCATTCTTAGAAATTATTATACCAAATTTTGCGAAAAAAATATGCATTAGATTTTAATTTATGAGGTTTTTTGTTAGAAAATTCTATCAAAGATAACACTTTGAGATAATAGCAGATGTAAGATAGCATTATAAAGTATATAAATACAAATATAAAAATCAATATAACTTCCCAAAAATATACGGAGAATCAAAATTATTACGGTTTTTTTAAAAAAGAAACCTGTTCTAACATAAAGGATATTAAATAAAAAAATTCATAGCTAAATAAAAAAAATCGACTTTTCAACTTAGTCATTTACTTTAAAATTCGTATATCGTGCAAATTTACTGTCATAAAATGCAATTTTTGTGAGGTTTAAAATATTTGTTCCCATGAAAATAATATGACTACAGTTTGAAAATTAGCTTCCTAATTTCGGTCAAAGATAGTTTCCTGTATTCTTCACGTTCAGAAGATTTATACTTGAAAATACAGGATGTCCAAAAAGTTTCCGTACTGATGATTTGGGAATTTATTTTACAAAAACAATAGGTTTAAAAAGAATTTTTTATGCCAATGATAAAAAGCACTTTTAACATAACTAAGGAAAAATACTGAACTTACATTTATAATAAATGTTCAAAATATCCACCCCTTTCTTGGAGACAAAGCTGAATTCGTTTGCGCATGTTTTTCGAAACGCGTTTTAACATGCTAGGAGTGATTTCTTGTATCCTTTGGGTAATTGCGATTTTCAAATCATCTATTGTTTGAGGATCACCTTCATAAATTTTGTCCTTTAAATATCCCCACAGAAAAAAGTCCTTGATGGTCAGATCAGGGGATCGAGGTGGCCAAAGATTTTTTGAGATAAGTCGATAGCCGAAAAAAGCTTCAAGCATGTCCATGGTTTCATTACTCGTATGGCAAAATTTAATATACTTGGAAAAAAAATCATGGAAAATGATTTTTTTAAATTTGGAGTACGGGAACTTTTTGGACACCCGGTATCTTAAGACCTCTTGATTGAGTTAATACCAATTGAGAATAGTTGATATCTCTTAGACCCTATTTGAAGTCAAACCCTACTATCCCTCCTCCCTTAAAAAAAATTAATTTGTATGCTACTGGAAACGTTTCACCACTTTACAAGAAATAAAAAAATAAATTAAAAAAAACTTAAAAAATAATTTTTTTTAATGTTTTACAGCTTTGAGGGAATTTATTTCTTCCCTCCCTCAATTTTCCGTGAAAAGTACTTACAGGAGTCTTGTCCTTCCACAATGACCTTCCATCCTTCGCCGGTGTTCAGCAGGGACTTGCAGTTCTTGGGAACGTAGGTCCATGACAAGGGTCTCTGCAGCAGCTGAGGGTCTTGGACGACGAGGGAGGTCTTAATGTCGACGGGAGACTGCATCTTCCCAGCAGCATGCGGAAACGCCTTGAGCCACGTGTTTGGACCTGCGGATTGATCGGAAGAATCTCCGTGAGCGAAGGGCATAGGAATCTGATCTCACACCAAGGATGTTTTGACAGTGAATCTCTAGGAACCTACTAAAATACCTTCTCTTTTCTAGGTATTTCAGAAGGCATCTAGGCATTCACTACAAATAAACATCTTCTCTTCCCTTTTCTCTATCATGGTAGATAACATCAGTTTAATGTCTGTGGTTTAAGATAAAGTTTAGTTGAAAAATTGATGCCAATTATTGAGAAATTTCCGGTTTTGTTATGCTCATTCTTCTTTCGAAAAAAAAAAAAAGCGGGAAAGTGCTCACTCTCCTCTTAATGACATTGAAAGTTTCCAAGATTTGCATCTGATAAAAAATATTTATTCCAAATTTAAGTAATTCTTCCAATTTTAAACCAAAGAATTTCGTTATAACACTATCTTTTAGATTGGAAGGAAGTTTTAAGATATTGAAGCTATCAAATTTTTTGAGACTAATTTATATAACAGGTAAATCGATAACTTGATTTTTACAAGTTACAAACAAGTTATAAGATACAAAATACATGATACATCCATTGTATTTCCACATCAAAAAATGTGTAAAAAATTAAAGGATGTATCATGTGTGATACAAAAAAGGATGCATTATGTGTTAAGCATCGAGGTTTTTTGGAATAAAATTTGATATATTTTTTAAAAAAGTTTTGAAAATCAAAGTATTTTTTTTTTATATAATCAAGTTTTTATGAAAAAAAAAGAAAAGAAATCACAGAAAATAAATGACATAAAAAGATAAACTATAATATATGATCTGGAAATATTAAAAAAAATTCTTTATAATATATTCCTGCTATTTTAGAGCTCAGTAGAATAAAATTTACTTCAAGACATCTTACGCAATACTTTAATCCAGAAAATACAAGGAACCATTTTCCCCACCATTAATAATTTAATTGGCGAACAAAGACTCCTGTAAATAAATTCAAACCAAAAGATTACCATATCTGGCAGTAAACAACTGGAAATGGAATATATATATCAACAGAAACATTACTAATTAGAATCACCTTGTTTTCTCCCGTCTCCAGAGATAAGCGTACGTGGTGAAGAACATGACATAGCTACCGATCAATCTCTGAACAACCATTCGGCCAATAAGCATATCTCGAACCTATCTGCAGAGTGACCGTCACGGGTTCCCGAAGTCATCTTTAAACATTTCAAAAGTTATATTTTTAGAAATTAAACGACGTCATAAGTACGCTCAAATCACTACAATAAAATAACCGTGTTGCCACAACTCGGTGGGGAGCTATCCGTTGCCTGCATTTTGGTTCAGATTTAATGTTACCATTACGAGACTACCTGAGGAGTTCACCAAGAAATTTTTATCGATATCCCACTCTCACGAATGATATTAAAACAAAGATACTGTATGTTCTCTGCTGTCATGAGTCTTTTATTAATGTTGTCGTTTAGGTGATGGATTAACGGGGGTCTATCTGCTTGTGTCGGAAACTTGTCACGAGTAGTCAATAACTCTTCAATGACGGGGAAAGGAACTTTCACATGTTAGAAAGTTGGTTGATTATCGCTTAAATTTGTATGAAGTAAAGAAACTTACGGCATAAAGTACAGATCTTATCTTGATGAACGTTGTGGTAATTTTGAAAGTTTGAGAAGAAGTTTAATCTAGCAATCACATGACACCAGTGTGGTCAAACTAATGTCAGAAGAGTTCATTTTCATATGGTCTTCTCGCAAATAATTCTTACTCGTAGTAAAGGCAAATTTAAAATCAAAATTCGTTCTTGTACACATTAAGTATATCAACAAAAAAACCCAAATGGAAAAAAGAACAAATTTGTATTTTTTGAAAATATATGCACCCATTTTTTTTTCTGCCGCACCCTTTTGAAATTTTTAGTTTTGGATTATGAAACAGGCAATTGCCTCTGGGGTCTAACTTTGGTGGCCTCCATTATATCCATTCAGGGATTGAACTTCTTCTTGCGGTAGTTTCAAATTAAATTAATTTTATACTTTCATTTAATTTATAAGATCCATGTATTTGCAATTGCTTGCCTTAAAATCAATCACAATTTAAATTTCAAAATATTATTTTAATAACATTTCTATTTAAGTTTCATAAATTTCATATCATGTTTTTTTAGAATTCAAAAGCATATATATATAACCCTTTATGCTTTAAAAAATATTCAATCAATTAATTAAGTATATTTAGGCTGTGTTAAAATTTCGTATTTTTTACTGTTTCTTTTGAAGTACTTTTAAATATAAAATTTTATTTTTTAATACTCGAAATACAAAAACCAACTCTCTTTAAAATGGCGTTTTAGTTTTCGCAATTTGCTTTTATAGGTATTAAATTAAAATTTTAAAAAATATGTATTTGAAAATCATAGTATAAGAAAGAAGAACGGGGAGATTCTACCTAAGATTCTTTAAAAGGCATAATTTGGGCCTAATTCGGTTTTTATAATGATTAATTCCATGCAAACTTCATCATAATTCAATATTTATATCAAATTTCTATGCTTTCGAAACTATTAAGAACTTCTTGCCTCGATAAATATTTATACGGTTCTGTGTCACTTGCGCTCACTCTTATTAGCACTAACTCATTAGAGGGTGTCACTTACGCTCAAGCCTTAAAAAGGGTACCACATTATAACTTTTATCATTGTATGTAAAATTTGGCGATTTTACAATGTGCGCCATATGGTAATCATTCACTGTTAAGTGATACTCCATGTCTCTGATAACGAAAAAAGGCTTCCGCGGGAAAAATGCTAATGACCCTTACTGCTTTTCAAACGAGTGATAAAAGTAATAAATAGAATGCGAGAAATTTGCTTAAAAATTTTCTATGATTTAACATGTTCATAATTTTCCTACACTGAAGACATTTATAAAAATTATAATTTTAATATAATATACAAACATAATACAAATAATACAAATTTAATGTATAATACAAATTTAATGTATTAAAGTAAATTATAATTTTTAGTTTTAGAAGGATTTAATCTTTATATGTCTTAAAGTTTAATTTTATTTAACAAAATAAAAAAAATACATTGAAAGTTTTTTTAAAATTCAAATTTAAATGGATATCAGCAATGTTTAGTTCTTTCAATATGTATGTATGCTTGTATATATATATATTATGCAAAATTCTGAAAGGAGCTAAAAAAATTTTACGTTAAAGCTGTTCAAATAAGTTAAACTTTATCTCAAAATAATAAGCGCTTCGGCTAAAATAAATTATAAGAATCATATTTAAAATTTCAAAAAAACAGCTGCTGGTTAATTCTCAGGGGAAAAAACATATTTTCAAATCGAAATTTTTGATAATTACTGAAATTCCTTCAAATCTGAAATACATTACTTCATTTCTTATCTCATTTACTGTCAGATTTAACTATACATAATCTAATGTACCACAAACAATATTTAAATGCAGCATCTAAAGGTACAAATTAAAACGCTTAGTTCTCAGATACAGCATCATGTGCTAAAGTTTTATTCGCAAGTAAGCATGTAGTAAATTTCTTTCTAATTTTCTTAAAAGCGCTACCAGTGATTTAATACCAATTTTCAATTTATCCTAGATTTGAGCATGAAAGAAAACTGTAAATTAAATATGTTATTTTTTATTTTATTCATTCTTTTTTTTTCCTGCTTTTTTCGTCCATGAATTTCTTGCCAAAAGTATATATTCATGTAAATCAAACCTTTATTGTGACCGAAATTGAAATTACAATAATAAATGTTTAAATATTAAGACGTAAAATAAGACTAATTTCATAGCTATGAGAGAAAGATTTCTGAAGTCCCCTTTTTTTCTAAAAAGCATTGCATCGTTGTACTTAGGAATAAGTTTTTTTTTCTTTTTTAAATGCTGCATCCAGACATACTTCGATTACAAAATTTCATTAAATAAAGTAGGCAATTGAACAAAAATTTCAAAAAAATTAATTTTTATATGTTCATCATAATTTCAAGTGTGACGTAATACAAATTTTCTTTTATTTTCATTTATACGCACAAAATTTCACACTTCAATCCAGAAAATTTGCAAATATGCTTAGTTTTAAATTTAAAAGCTCTGGTCATAGTTTATATACATATATATACATAGAGAGAGAGAGAGAGAATAGAGAGAGATGATGTTAATGATTTATTTTGTATGCAATTGTAATGCTTCCCTCGTTTTAGAATACAGTAACGCTTTTATTTCCCGACATTTTAATAGGCTTAGTAGTTGAAATTAATAGGATCCTTATTTCAACCGGACAGAACTAGTGAGAATAAAATGTCATATATATGATGAGAAAAATTGACATTTTTCTCTATTTTTTAGGTTACTGTTTTGCTACATTAGAAACAGTCAATTTAGAGGTCAACAGTCAAACATTGATTGTGCAAAGAATATTTCAATTTTAATAAGTGGTATTCATACAGAATACACAATCTGCGTCTAAAATCAAACAAATAGGCCTTTCCTTAAACAAAATCAAATCTTCCTTTTACGGAAAATGTTATTTGGAAAGACAAATGTTGCTTTGATCTAGATAGAAGCATTAATTTAACTTTTAGCAAAATTTTCACGTCTTTAAAAGTGAAAACATTTCTTCTTGCAAGAAATTCATCATCACTTGTAGTTTTCTGTTTATATTCTGCATATTTCTGTTTTTAAAAGCTCTTTAGTTGGTCCCATTTTCAACAAATGTATACGCTATGATACCGATAAATTCAATTAATTTTTAATTACATTATATATGAACTAAGAAATGAATTAATTTTATCGGTGAATATTTGATAAATCTTGGCCATGAGGAAAAAACCGAATATTTCGAAGATAAGGAGCTTTAATTATCTCGCTTAATCTTAGCAATACGAGAAACGTGCATTCTTTACAGCCCCTCTAGATGCACGCCAAGTTTTCCTGCCAAAGGTGATTAAATCCTAGTAAACCTACCATGTCAGCGCAAAAGAATCCTCTAATGAGTTAACGCTGATGAGACTGAGCGCAGGTGACACAATCCCATTTATACGCATAGAAATGATTTTAACTGCAACTTTTTAAAAAATGCTTTGGATATGTATTTACATTTTACAAAATAAAATTGTATTCAACGTTAAATTCTTTAATATTTTTATCCGCAGCCAGTCTATTCCCCTTTCCCCAAGTGTATCTCAAGTATGAGGGTGGAAAGCTTCTGGAATGGTAGAGACTCTAAGTCGCCTTGGTAAGTACAGAAATAGAGTGAGATGGCTATCCCCTAGCGATAATGGGACGTGCCTTCTATGGGAGGAGTTATAACACGGCTGTTGATGGTCCTTAGGACTGAATTTAAGCTTTCGCCAATGCTGTTGCGGCTGCTCGATCATTTCGATTTTTTACATGCCTACCGTGATTCCGAGACCCCAACTATGATTGTCATCTGGTTTTCTCGCCAAAATTGGCTTATTTTTTAAGAATGTTATAAATAATCAAATATATCACTTATAATATAGGAGACGGGCCTGGAAAAACTCTGCAGATCTGACTGTTTGATCTATAGCTACGAAACTTGACACAAATAAACTTTGGAGAGATGTGCATATTGGAAGAATTTTTAAAAACCATTAGAATTTTAAATGTTAAAGTTGAAATTTGGCATTTTTTCAATATCTGCCAACTATATCATTTAAAAAAAGAAATATATAAAATTTAAAAATTTAAAAACAAAGTTTTTAATGATTGGGCATGATTATTATTGGATTAATTATAGGAACATTTTTCTTTTTTTTGACAATTTTTTAGAAATATATATATTTTTTATAATTTTCAACAATAACTTTGTTGTTGTAATATAATTAAAACTGTATGTGGAAAAGGATTTCTTTATCTGTATATTTTAAATGGGAGAATTCTCAATTTTGGGAAAGACAATTAGAAAATATATAGTCTCGAGAGTTATGTTTTTAAAGGCATTACGATGGTCTGGGCTCGAATCAATTAAGAATATTTATTTACACAAGTATTATCAATACAAGTAAAAATGAATCGCCGTGTTGCTAAGTGCAAAACTCGAGAACGGCTCGACCAATTTCGTTAAGATACGAGGAAGGGTTTTTCAGAGAGAAAAAAACCAAAAAATTGTCAGGAAAATAGTAAAATCGACACTTTTCTTACTTTCCCGCCAAAAATCTTCATTTTTCAGCCGCCAAATAAGATCAGTTTTTCCCCCCGCCGCTAAAGAAGTTATGCTTAACATGTTTTTGACCGATAAATTCAAACGATTCTGTTCATTTTCTCAGTGTCTGATGCATTTAAAATTAAACATTGTTAATTAATCGATTTTTTGGATTCATTTTGAAGTAAGTTGAATTGAAATAAAACAAAATAAAGGAAATTAAAAAGTTCTAATCTGTATGTCGTAGAAAATTCCAGTTGGCTGCTCTATTTTCATTTTAATTAAAAGTTTAAAAAAATGTGTATAATAATGTTGTAATTATCTCATTCTTGATTGATAAATAAGATATATTTGACTTGATTTTAAAGAAATTTGCAGTTTTGCTTTATTTCAGGTACGTTCTGTAAATAAATAGTTTTTAGGTTAGTTGTGTGCTTTTCCATGCATACGAAGTCACGGGTAAAAGCTAGTATTCAATAAAAATTTAAAAGTCGGATCAATTTTTTATGTAATTAAAAGCAAAAAAATAAAAAGATTTTTTAACCAAAAATATAGATGACAAATAATCATAAAAGCATGTGATACCAATAGAAACACACAAAGGAGTTCGGAGTTTATATCTCTTCTAATAATAAAGTTGTGTGTGTGTGTGTGTTACATCTAAGACGGAACTATATATCACGTACCATAATTAAAATAAACCTCTATTTATATTATGGTGTGTGCGTGTGTATTTTGGTGCTGTACAAGTCAGATCGTTTAATATCAAGTTACCAAATAATACTCACAAAAAGTGCGATCAAATAAGTTTCAATAAAATCGTCCTTAGACTCGTGCTGGAAAAGTAACCCATAACTCTCCATTTAAGAGTTTCGTAATGTTGTTTTTTAACGGCAAATTTTAAGTTCCTGCCTGATGTAGAGTAAAAAAATAATGTGTCACTAAGAAAAAGGAATATTTACTATGTAGGCGTTTTATCTAATATGAGTCAACAGTGGAAAGAATGTCGAAAGCTAATAACAAATGAAAGAATGTAAATACTAAGAAAGGTAATACACATTCCATTTGTGATAAATGCAGGATATTTGTACAAGGGAATCATAATACATATGAAAATACATTATAGATTATATGAGAGTGCTTTCAATTTGAAAAGACTGAGCGTGATGGTTTTAAAAGCTGCACATTTTAAAGCATTTTTTTTTGTTTGCATTCAAAATACCAAAGTCTTTCATTCCTATTAAAACCCGAAAAGCATTCATTCTTCATAAAAGAGAGATAATTAAAATGAGTCCCCTTTTTGTGCAGGTAAGTCATAAAATCAATATTATGCTAAAAACACTAACATCAAAAACAGGCTTTTAGAATGAATATTTGTGAGATGATCTGAAAGCTACTTAATAATACTGCTATAAAATTAGACAGCTAAAAGGATACTTTGTCAAAATCTATACATACAATTTTTATTTCATCTATTGAAGACAAAAGAAATAACAAAACTTTTTTTCTAGTAATCGATCATCGCTTGATATTTGATATTTGTAACAAATAGAAAAAAATATTCTAAATGTTTTTTTTTTAAATTTTATTTTTGTAAGCATTTTGAATTCTAATGTTTCATGCTGAAAAGAATTAAAAGGTAATTATACATCTTCTGCAAAGTTATTCTTGTTAAAATCTTTTCATACAAGACAAAGGTAAAACAATAATACAAAATGATACAATAATTATTTTCTAAATGTAATTATTCAAAACAGATAAAAGTTTACTCCAAATTCTAAGAAAATTGTGAAGATTAATTAAAAAGATCTAAACAAAGGAGTACATTTCTGATTGAAATGAATAAGAGTGCTAATAAATGTTTCTAATTGATCTATGGGAACAAAAATTTCTTTGTTTATCTTTTGGAGCTAATTGAAGTAATGAGTCGTGGATAATGTTTAATGTTACAAATTTCAGTGCGGGGGTAGACATTAAAATGAAAAAATTAAAATAAACTTAATATTAAAACAACATTTTTTAAAAATACATTTTTTATATAAAAATATAATGTCATTTCCAGTCATTTAATTTGAATACCCTTTCATCGTATGGGTATAGAATTATAATTCTTTATATTTATAATCTAAAACTAAATTAAAAATGCCCCAAATGGATATAAAAATCATATATAATCCACAAATACCTCAAATATTCTACAGATCCTCAATCGAATTAATCTGAAAATGCATTCTAAAAAAGAAAAATGTCATCCAATAAAATAAATTCTTAGCTTGTGCCGGGTTAACAAAAGTCAAAAAACGCGAATATTACAAGATGTCATCCAATAATTACAAAACCATAAAAAAAGCAAAACAGTTAAGAGGTTCAATAATAATAAAATATATCCAACACAAAGTGCATCTTAATACCAACTATTTCACAAACTGGTGGGTTATTTGACCTTTAAATCCACCAGCCAAGGTCAAATAACCCTCCAGTTTATAAAATAGTTAATGTTCATAATTTTTCCTAACTTTTTACAAGACTATTATCTGAAACCGCGAAACACATTTTTTCTTTCCGCATTTACCAGAGGCCCGTGTTCATCGGTGTAATGATATGAATGTTCAATTGAATTTTTAATGCTACTTTTTGAAGCAACAAAATACCTGTTTAAAGACTGCTTTCGTAATTTTGATTCTTATTTGGAAAGCGAAGCCACACCAGCAGAACGGCGGTTATCTCCCGATATTAGGTTTAACAAGAAGCATTGATCCACTTTCAAATGCCAAAGCACCTTTGGTAGAATCAGGCTTCGAACCTGGGCTACCAAACCCAAGATTTTGCTAGAAGCCGTAGAGACAATTGGTATTTTCTGAACCATTCTTATAGACGAGTATCACAAAGAAAGAAGAATACATTATTTTCACATCTAAATCCAACATGACTAAAAGAAGCAAAAAAAAAAAAAAAAAAAAAGCTTTTTTTGGCAATAAAAATTATTATCAATACCCAATTCTGAAGCAACACTGAAACAATTTTGTAAATTAAATCATAATTTTGAGCGGCAATTAGATGACGAGGACGAAACCTGAGTTAACACCCATTCTCCAAACATTCGAATCACGTCAGCGAAAGAGCATATAGTCCAAATGGGCAATGTATCAGCTTTTTTAACGGAATGATTCTAACCATTCGGTTCCGAAACCAAGATCCTGTTATTAAGCGAACCACAATGGCCTGGTGGTGAGGTCTCGGCTCGTGAGCCTTAGGATTTCAGGTTCAAAACCCGATTTCAGCAAAGAATTGTCGTGTAAGTGGATATGTTAAACGTTCAACCTATCAGGGCCAAACGTCATTCCACGGGTATGGCGGGGCGTGGAGAGGAGGGTGTCAGCTCATGCATCGTCCTCGTCATCTGACCGTGGTTTAAAATTACGAGATGCGTCGCAAAATAGTCCTAGTGTTTCTTTAAAAAAGGGACGTAATATTTTTTGTTTGTTTCTTCTTTGATTATTTTATTATGAAGGCAATTTAATTGGATAAAAAAATTGGAATTAGAATTAATTCAAAAATCAATTGGAGGCTTAAATTCTGATGAAATGTCAAAATACTCGACCTTAGGCCACTAAAATTTATCAAGGCGGCTTTGATAAGTTAAAATAGCCATAGTGTTGCTTTACAACGGGATGTTAATATAGCTTATCTAAACCTATCACAGCCCACTGTTGTCCAAGGAAAAAAAAAGAGAGAATAATATCCTTGAAATATCCTTTTTCTCTTGCTACACCACTGTTTTTATACCATTTTCAATTTATTTTTAATAAAAAAATTCAGTTTTTCAGAACTAAAACGTAGGAAAAAGTCATAAATAAAACAGATAAAGGATGAAAAAATCGTTGGAATAAGACAGACGATTAAAACTGATATGAAAAACCAGGTCATAAATACAAAAATGTTCAGAATCTCAAATTTAATCATGTGATATTATTCATACTGCGATAAAAGAAACGGCGATTTACCTGCTCAGAATTTCTTCATCCAGTGCAAGCGCTTAGAATGACCATGAGGTTTGCCACGCTTTATTGCTTTCTGAATGAAATCAGGAATTAAAAGGGGAAGCATGGATTGATAATCATTTACATCAAGATCTTACCGTAAAAAGAAGATAAAAATAGATTGTAGAGATGTACGGAACCGGTTCCGTAATGGCAGAATATTTAAAAAAGAAAAAAAAAAATGTTGGCGGTGTTTTTATTTTTTTAAAGAATAAAGAACGCAGTTTATAAAATTAAAAACATTAGGGTTTCAAGAATGTCGAAATAAAACGGGAAGAGAATTTCAAGCTTTGTTGGCAGTTTTCGCAATAGCATTGTGTGAAATGATTAGTTTGAAATCGTTTTTATATTTTAAAAAAATACGTGCTTACTCGGTTGCTTTTATTTCTCGATGTTTACAATAGAGATGGAAGTTCAGATAAAAGAAGGGATTTTTTTGAATGGTCAAGTTACCTATTCCTCTTCCCCTTCCATTATGACTACATCCGTTTCTAAACAATTGGAATTAACGTAATTAGAAGGAATGCCATTTTGTATCCTGTGTTTAATTGGATAAAGAATGAATGATGTTGAAGGCAAAATATTGGAACAAAAATGTCAGTAACTTTTATATGAAATTTAATATAGCTGATACACAAATATAACTGAACTAAAAAATGAATCTCAAGGATAAGGATCAAATATCCAGAAAGATAACTGAAGTTAAAACTATGATCATACATTAGAAAAATTGTAACATTGAATAGAGTTCTCTTGTTCCGCTTTACAACGGAAGAACAGGTGCCGTAGCTTCTGAGGGTATGTCCCTATGAGCACCCGAGGGCAGCAGTCTGATTTCCAACTCACACAAGTCACAAATCTTTTTTATGGGTCAGACTTCATTCATTTATTTCATTCATTCATTCACAAATCGTAATTTAGATCTGGAACAGAGAATGATTACTTCTGACCCAGTACCCCCCAGTGATATTACTCTCGACATGGAGGACTTTGTGACCACGACATATTTAACCTGGCCAGTCCCCATACAAGGAGGGTCTTCGGCTAGTGGGTTCGAACTCACAACCCATGGGAAGTGAAGCCAACGTCCTACCAACCAGGCTTTCGTAACTTCGATAGTAATTTCCTTTTATCGAAGTCATACTTTAAATGGATATGTATTTTATTATTTACTTTGTAAATTGTTTAATTATTGCTAAAAGATATGTATAATTATTAAAATATCTACAAATTATTAAATTATCTACTAATAATTTAAAGAAAAAATATTCGATTTTACATACAATTTTTTCACTGCTGTTATTATTCAACTAAATGTCTTGTGACCACCTGGTTCGATGAAAATGTTTGTTGAATTAAGTCTAATAAAGAAATTATTGTTCATGTTTTCCCTCAAACAATTACCTCAAGTGTCAAATTGTTACATATATCAAATACATGTCATTAACTTTACACCTATTCTGTTTATAGCGCACTTGATCTTTCTTAATGTAGTAGAATTCCATGACACAGTGCATTAAGAGTGGAATTAAAAATTAAATACCTGACATCTATATAATTCACTTTCTTATTCTTCATATGAATAGCATATCTTATTCCAATAATTCTAATCTTTTAATTTATCTAATTCTTCCATTGCTACAAATAAGGGATTAAATATCTGATGGGCAATAAGAAAATTTTCAAAAGCATTATAACTATGAAAAAAATTGTTGAAGCTATAAAAATACTTCAAAATGTTTTCTTTTTCGAAATTCAGGAAGGATGTGCTTATCTAAATTAACAAATTAAAAATACGATTTTCAAAATCTTAATTTATCTAAAAATTATTTTTGTGCAGTAATGTTTTTGGAAATATCGCGAAAAATTGCCTGTATCTTGCTTTATTTTTTATTATATTAACTAAAATTACAATTAAATTTCCAAAAAATATCTATTTCACTCTCTAAAACACATATGTTATATTATTGATAAATATTTCAAATGCATTTATTATTAAAGATTCGTGGGTTTTTTTGTTGTTTATTTTAAGTATAAAAAAAGAAAGTATCCTAAAAATTTAAGTTTAAATTTTATTTTATGATTTTTCTTCTTTAAAAAAATCGTTATTCCCTAAATGTTACTTTGAGACCCTCATTTTTTGTTATGGTTTCATAATCTGTTTGAAGAAAAAAATTGAGAATAAATGCTTTTTCACATCAAATTGACCCAAAAATAAAATGCAAAAATAATGTTATTTAAAAAGTATAGTTTTAATTTTTTATTCCTATTCAAGATACAAATTCCAGAATCTTAAATTTTTGCAATTGAAACATTAACGAGAGGGGGGAATTTAAATCAAGCTCTTTCTTTAAATTTTACACCATAATTAATATAAGATTAAAGATATAAAAAAACAGCCTTCAAAATCCTCATGTGATATAAATAAAGCAATGTTGACATTTTGGTTGTATTTCTTAAACAAAGACAAAATTGGACCATTCATATTCTTATATTCAAATACAATTTCTTATAAAAGTTTCCAAACTTTTCTTGAAAATTGCGGTCATGGGAAGCTGATTGTACTTCAACGTAACTTGTTTGTCCGCCTTTCCTTAAGAATTAAAAAAAATATGTCCATTATTGCACAATTAAAGGCTCTCTTTGTTTTCTTTTTAGCACGAAATAAAATCCAACCAAGCATTGACAAGCAGTATTTCTAGCAACGATGATAAATGTTAAATTTATGCCCATAAAAAATAAGCCTGGACTTCATCAATCTCATTAACTGCAACTCTGACTGTCGTGTCAATTGGGAAAACTTCGAAAAAAATATTCTCGGTAGAAAAAGAATTAGAACTATTAGTACTTCTCAACTTACCTCTTGATTTTAATCATAGTATTTTTGAAATGCCGTTTTTAAAGTGAGAATTTGTGGATAAAAAAAAATCAAACTGATATATTATGAGGAACGGGAAGTACGCAGCAAAAAGTGACGTATACTTATCCTGCTAATTATTTTTATACGGTTGAGTTGACTAGCAGCAAATTGAAAACAGAATTACATCACTTGAGTAAAAGTTTACATAAGTATTTACGAATCAATATTGTAAATTGTGTGCTGCTTTTTAGCCTACATTATAAATTAGCTTTATTTTTCAATACGAAGTACAGAACTAGTATAAAAGGGTCGTTCACTTTCAAAATGATGTATAATTAAATGTATTAGACGGCATTCTGGCCTTGGGTAGCGCGTTTCTTCCGTTATCTGGGCATCCCAGGATCGAGTCCTGCCTCGGGCACGGTTGCTCTACACCGTTTTCAATCTGTAAGGTGTTTTAACGAGCCCTCCCCCTTTCCCCTTGTTAGAAAGAGTTATACAGGCGTGTTATACAGGAGTTATACAGGATCAAGAGTTATACAGGATCAGGGGTCCTTACCCTCAGATGCTATTGCCACCCCTTTCTATGGTAGCACAGACACGACATCATCACCATTAAATGTGTGTGTGTGTGTGTGTGTGTGTGTGTGTGTGTGTGTGTGTGTGT
>JAOUZG010048650.1:237091-250282 GCA_026289955.1 Argiope argentata | reverse complement strand
TATATATATATATATATATATATATACTATTTAAATTTATTTAATTCAAAAATATTACATAAAAGCTTTCTTACTTGAAAATTCGCCCTTAATATAGTCAGAAGGTGATTTTTTTAATGATTGCGAACTTATGCTTAGTACAGCAGCTAATATATTTTTAAAAAATGAAAAACTTAAAAATTTAAGAAATTTTTTAATTTTATGAGATTAAATGTATTTAAAAGCATTTGGAACAATTAATTTTTCAAATTCAAAATTTTTAGAGTAAAATAATACTCTGGTCACTTATATTTAAAAAAGATCCTCCAATAACTTTATATTTCTAAATAAAATAAACATTAATACTAAACAAAAACTCAAAAAAAAATGTGACAAAAGAATGATAAACAATGAAAAGTAACAAATAAAACTATCTTGTTTCAAAAGAAGTGGGACGATTACAGTTTAAGTTATAGAACAGATTTAACAATAACTTTAAAATCGTAAACCGAAGCATTTAAATAAACTACAATTTCCGAGATTTTAAATAATTGAGCAGAAATTTCAAAAATAACAATATTTTAACAATTATAATATTTTAAAAGTAGATCAATTTTAAAAACAGCTTTAGAAATAAAGATAATATAAGTAGGCCTAATAAATAATCATTCGTGTATATTTTTAAATCCCAAAACTAAACAATTTTTAGAATTTTCATAATAGAAGATTCCATTTATAATGCATATTAAAATTTGTTTGCGTTGCTTTTTACCATAATTAACTCACAGAGTCACAAACCCTGGGTAAATGACTGGTTTAACAACTAAAAGTAGTGAATTTACTTATAAAATATGGAAAAAAAAATATAAATTTGTTATGAATATTTTAGATTTCAAATCTTAAACTCTATTAGAGCATTTATACTAGAAATTATACATTCATCATACGTAATGAAATTTAGTTACATTCCATTTAAGTCATTATAAGCTTCAGAATCCGAAATCTGGGTTCAAAGTTAGTTTTACGAATAAAAATACTAAATGTGGAATCAAATATTTGAGAAAATATAAAGTTATATGTAATACAAAAAGTTGTATGAATTTACTGATAGATTAACATTGATGTCTTAACCAAGCAGGATTGGATTTCTAAGCTGGAAAATTTGATTTCACAGAAGATCCAAGTTATGGACCTGCAATACATTCAAAAATAATATGTTCTCCAATTAATATGGCGTGGAAATTCGAAGTGGAATTAGGAGTTCTGTGCCGTATTATCTCATCATGTTCCAAATTACACTTTCTATCCCAAAATAGCCGTCATATTAGGTACTTCATTAAAACTAGCCTTTATGCTTAGAAAACGGGCCATTAATTTAACAAAATTACAATCTTCAATTGTCCAATTGTGTTGCCAACTTTTTTTAATTAAATATGTTTTTATAATTTATTTAAAAAAATTAAATATTAGAAACAAAAGAATTCCAATTTACGTTATCATAGTAATATTTAAGGTATTTAATTATTTTATTCCTTTTCAAGAAATATTTTCAACGATTCTTAATCACAACAATTTAAACTAAAAGAATTGTTCTGAAAAGTTGCACTGTCTGGGTGTCAAGGGAACTCTCCGTTAAAATGAAAATTAACTCAGACTTTATATTATTCATTTTCAAGATTTCAAACTGAACGTTGCTGGTAATCTTAATACATGTTTTGTAGTTTAAAATAATTTTTAGAAACTGTTTCAGGTGATGATATTTTTCATGCTTGTTAAAACAAATGTCGTGGCAATTTGCACGTTTCCTTAATGCTATTCTCGACACCTTTTTTTCTTTGCTTTTTCAAATAAATAAATAAAATACAGGATATTAAATCAAAATAGATAGGTTATGATGGTGATCAAATTTACATCAAGCTAGAACATACGAAGCTAAATTTTAAACATCCGTATCATAGCCTTTATGAATAAGAAGACGAAAATGAATGGCCGCTACAAAAGAACATCATTCTAAAACAGTTAACAGGAAATAGTCTGTCCTATTTTTTTATCGTTTGCGACAAAATTTGACTGCGAACTGTGAATTCATTCTATTATTCTTTCAATTGGAAAATTGTCGCTGAAATGGCATCTTACGAAACGAATGAAGGAAGCTCGTGATTTGACCGTGATCTTCCCAGGATGAAGTTAGAATTTTACAATATTTCTGAGAAGATAATTTGCGAGGCAATAACTGTTACTTAGAGAAAGAAGTAACACGTGTGTCGCATATCAGATTGGAAAATTTTCCTTTTTTTTTCTCCCATTGGGATCTGTTTCCGTATAGAAATCGCTGTGGATATAATATGGGGGAAAAGAAAAAAAAATCGTAGTGACTTCTGTAATGGTGGAAAATAATTGCTAATTATTAAGATATCATCAAAGAATAGTATTGCAAAAAACCGGATTATGAATAATGCAACAGTTTTGGCGCAATCTTTAGTTTAGTCTTCAATAAAGGAAAATAATAGCTTATAAAGAACTCATTTTATTATTATTAGTAGTAGTAGTTATGTAAACATGGTAAAAGAAAGCATATAATTCTCTGAAAGTGTCACCTTGAAATTTTTATATATTATCGTATCAGTTTTGAGATTGGTAATTCAACATTAAAAATTGTCTTGTAGTCTTAAAAGTTTCGGAAGAAATTTGTTGTTGTTTATTATGGCACTTGCCATGAAGAAGATCGATGAGGTAGTCAGAGATTTAAGCCTATCAGCGTCTCTTATTTTTGCAGTAGCGCCAACTAATACCAAGAATACGACTTTTGCTACCCACTCATCACATTCGCTTGCACAGCCCCTTTTTACAGGAGTGCACATTAGCACACCCTACAGATAAAACATAGAAGAACAACCCTGTCCGAATCGGGACTCGAACCCGAGATATCCAGATCACGGGGAAGACGAGCTACCTTTGTGCCAAGCAATTTACAATTCAAAACGCCGGCGGACAAAATCTATCTAATCATTTCAACTTTGAAATTTAGAATTCAACATTTAAAATTATCTTGTAATCTTCAAGCCTTTTAAATTTTCTAAAGTTAAAGAAAGTTATAAAACATTTCTAAACGCAGTAAACTTTTTTGTGGGCAGTAAAATTGAGTGTTATTTTAAAATAGAAATAAATCAAAGATTGGAAAGATTTATACATAATTTTGCTTCTTCTGATTTATGCCTTCTCCATTTTAAACAATCGCTTTTCTCTTTTTATAGTTTGATGATAGATAATTCAAGTGTCCTTGTATTAAACAAGTCATATCAATAAAAAAAAATATCACTTTTACGGACTACTTACTGTAATTTTACAATGATAAAAAAAAATCATTTTTAGGCCCAAATGATGTTTAAAAAATCAAATTTTGCTTTTAGAGGAATTGACAAGATAAGTTTTTGAAAGATCGTGACTCTTATTGCTTTATCTAGGTCATTCGTTGTTTATTTGACAGAGTTCAACTTAAAGCGCAGCTGTCAATTTCAAGTTATGACGAACGTTTTTTCCAAAGAACATCGAATCATTTTAATTCTCTTCACAAAAAAGTTCTGATTGTGAAAAAATTCCGTTGACGGAAATGATAGTTTTTTATAGACTTCTTTCATTTTTCGGAAACAAAGTCAATGAATTGAATATAAAGATACAAATTAATGCTATAATTTAAAAAATATTTTACACAGTGCTGAAAAAGAAAATTTAAAATTTATTTTTTTATCTGCTGCTACCTGCACGGCTTTTATTCGAATTGATTGGACAATTTAGTTATTTAAAAGCGGAATTTGCATTCTGATTTTCGGAACTGTCTAGACTTGTGCAAGTATTTATCAAACATTTCTTTGGAAAAAAGAATTTAGCTTTTTTTTTGTTTTTTTTTTGTTCAAAACTTTAAAAAAATGACATTCTTCCTCAAAATTTATCTAAAATAAAACATTAAAAATAAATTAAATATAAACAATCAAAGAACATCATTTGCTATTGTATTGTTCTACGATCACAAAAACAAAGCATTTTGACTATAAACAAATGTGCCATTGCAAATATGCAAATAAGATTTTCAATTTAAATGAAAATAGTTTTAGAGCAAACCTATTAAACAATGTAAGCTGTGATAATCAAGACATTTTATAAACAATGAGAGACTTATATCACTTTTTTCTGATTGTTATTGTCAATGTAATTGGAACTATAATTATATTTAGATTCATGTTTCATTATCAATGGAATAAATATTTATAAGGAATGATTTTTTTAAAAAAAATAATGGGCATGTATAAAATCGGTTCAAAAAAATAATTACTCTTATCTGTAAAAACATTGTAAGAATGTCAGAAGCATTTTCAATTGTTTAAGAACAATTTTTTATTAATAAAAATACCTTTTCAATTGATATTTTTTTAGTTGCTAAACGAATGCATTTTCCTTTTTTCATTCTTGATCATCCTTAAAAACAATGTCCTTTTTCATTCTTGATCATCCAACAAAAAAAAAGCGCCAAAAACAAAACCTGAAAGTTTACATGATTTTTTTCATCACTTTAATTGTTGTTGCCATGTGACGAGATTGGTTTTAAATGATGAAAAACGCTTTTTTTTGTTTAAAACACAAGTAGTTTCCTTCATCTTTAACATTTTTTCTTTACTTTCAAGTAACTTGCAGACTAACTTTAAAGCTTTCAAGAATCATATTGTCGAGAATTCACTTGCAACTGCAACTATCTTAGACTTGAAAGTCGTTTTAACTTCTAGTCAAATTAATAAATAAAGAGTATTTTTGCAAATTACACGTTTCTAGAAATTCGCTAGAAATACTGAATTATTACTTTAAGAACTAATAACTGAAAATTCTAATCAACACATAACTTGGGTTGCTATGAAAAATTAGGAGGAATTCTTGAAATTTGTCTTAATATATTCTACTTTCGTTTTGCTAATATGCCTATTCTATCCATAAAACAGGCACTCATTCTACGTCATAAAATATTTTTTACCACAAATTCTAACCGCTTAACTCATCCATTTCGTTTATGTTACATTTTTTAGCTATATTCTGACTTTATTTACATGGTTATATCTTCACTCTGAATTATAATACTAAACAAAAATATATTGATAAATATAAAGTTTAAATCATTATCATGACAACTCAACAAATATTTCTATTTGGCAAATTTTTTCTTCTGTAAAAATGATGGCAAAGCAAATTAGCAAAAGCGTAAATGCATTTACAAATTATAAAATTTTTAATTTTTTTTTCTGAATTCATCTTTATTATTAAAAAAATAATATCTAATTTAATAAACTATTAATAATTAAATAAAATATTTATAATTAAATAATATCTAATTTAATTTTAAAAAATGTTACAGAAAATCCCCATTTTAAAATATTGTATTATTTTTTATAATTAATGAGCAATAGAAAACTTCTTATTTAACGCAATAACAATCTCCATATAAAAGATAAAATCAAGGATATAACAAAAGAAAATAAATTCAAAAAGTTTAATTTTTAAAAACATCTTGCGATCTTTATCTTACGTGGAACTGAATTTATTAATATTTTGTTTATGTAAATTCTTTTAAATGTTTGATGAATATTTTTGTAAAATTATACTTTCCGTGTTTGAAGGAAATAGTTGTAAGATAATGAAAAATTTACGCTAATATTTTACAAAATATGTTGTTTGAAATGTATTATAGTTTTTCTGTGATGTCTTATCATTAACAGCAAACTATTTTAGTTTAAAATATTTTATTTTAATCGTGTATTATTTCACAAACACTTTCCATTGACACACTGATAAAGTGCAAGTTTTCTGCATGAATTATTTTGTCTGATGATTGTAACAACGATAAGTATGCTATTCTGAAAAATGTAGGAAGATGAACAACTTTTTTTCCTCTGATAATCTTTTGAGAAGGTTAGAAACTGCATCGTTTATTATTTTAACAAGTTTCTTTAAATAGACTGAAAAGTAATGCATATGGCAAAGACAGCAATTAATACTCATTTCCATGAAAAGTTTCTTTGATTCGTTACCTGTATATGCTTTATTTTTTTATTTCCTGTATATGCTTTAGTTTTTTTTATTTACTGTATATGCTTTATTTTTTATTTACTGTATATGCTTTATTTTTTATTTACTGTATATGCTTTATTTTTTATTTAATGTATATTCTTTTTTCCCTTTTTCTTTTTTAATTTTATTTATTTACTTATAGAGAACTTAAGTACTTTTTAGAGAACTTATGAGAAGTGCATTTTATACATGGTGTCGCAATAATTAATATTTACGTACCGATGAATATTTATTAGGTCAATTTTTACATTCCAGTAGTTTTCTATTTATTTTTTCTTTTAAAGAAACGTAACCCTTTATTATTGGTATTATTTTAATATTTATATTTTTTACTAAAACATTTTAAGACATATTTAGAGATAAGGCAGAAAGAATAACTTCAATTTGATATTTCTAAAGCTCATTTTTATATTTTTAGTCGCTCATAATAGAAAATAATTTTGTATTATAAAATGCTTTTCTCCTTTATATGAAAACATCAGGATGCAATTACATTGAATTAATATTATATCATAAATAATTGAATGCTTATAGACAAAATAAATAAAATATTTCCAACAATGGTTTAAAATTGGAATCTACGCTATCGTATTAGCTTCTATGTCATTGCAGTTTGAATACAGATTTCATTACTACCAAGTCATCTAATCAAGTCTCTAAACTTATAAAAACTGTTAAGACTTCGAAAAAAATTAAGGACACGGTACCCTAAATCACTTAAACTAAATGATAAAGTTTGATTTCACTGAAAATATTGCCGATACATATCTTTTCCTTCTAATTTTTTTTTCTAATTCCTACTATTAGTTCACACTCTCCCTATATATATTTATACATCTTGTTCGAATTTTCAATCGTTAATAAATCAATCGTTTTTATTCATTCACTCAAGTTCAAATACATTTTTTAAAAACTTGTAATGGATGGAACTGATGTTAATACAATTTTTTCAAATATTGATTCATTAATTACATTTAATTAATTTTTAACACTTTAAATAGAGTTTTAACAGTTTGTAATGAAAATTGAAATCAGCAAACTCAATCGGTAGAATACAAGGATTCCGGTATTTTTTACGTGAAGGTGAAGAATGTGAATTAGATTCTTGTGAAAATCGATAATTTTTTAAATAAATTATTCATATTGACTGTAATTATTGAATAAAGAGTAACTAAGATAAAAAATTTCTTTGTTTATCTAAGTAGGAATTGACTTTTTTTAAAAAAAATTATATTACTTGTTTTATATAAACATGCTTCTAAATTTCCAATTCATTGCTATATTTCTCTTGTAATTATTCCTTTTCTTAAAAGTTGTAGAAGTACTCGTATTAATTTTTACTTAAATTTGTAAACATCTTCTAATATTTTAACTATGTATAGCAACTTTCTTGAACAAAAGCATCATCAGATAAATATTCCGTTTTATAAACAGAATTACAATTTTTTTATTGTGTTTCGGTGTATTAGAATAATTATAAACTTTGTATTAAAAACAATTTATCATTTCCAAAACACTTTATACTTTCTTTAGTATGATAATACAAATCTAAATAACTGAAATTAAAATATATTATCAAGTATTTTAGAATCTTTCGTTCGATATTTTTTATCAATCCAAAATGAAGACATCAATAAGAATGTCAAACACTAAAAAGCATAACTATTTACAATAAAGATTTTTCTATTATGTTTAGCATATGCTTAATAATAAGAATTTTTTTAGATAAATCAAAACAACTGAGTTAGCACATAATTTTATAAGGTATATTTTTATTTAAGTATTCAAAATGAAATCAATATATCTATGTGACATGCAATATTATTTATGAAAAAGCAAACGATTTTCAAAAAAACATTATATGTAAATATGGAATATTTGGAATTTGATGTTTAAGGAAAACATTGTTGAACTTTGATTCTGATATTTACTTCATACAAAACTACTACTATCACTTTTTCCCATAAAGTCATACTAACCACTTACAATGATAAGCAAAACAAGAAATATTTACAAACAAATTTTACTGATGAAAACAAGCTCGAAATTTTTTTGTGCATTTTTTCGAGTTTTTCTTTTTGCATCCTAAATGTTTTCTTTAGGAAATCAGGTGATTAGGGCAGTTTACATACTTATTAGATTCAGATATATTAATATACTGATTCAAATACTATAAAAAATAAAATATTTATTAAAAAATTGAAAATAATGATTTTTTTTAAATAAAACATTTATTAAAAAATGAAGATAATGCCTTTTTTCAGAATTTTTTTTGACAATTCATACCTTTTCTTTATATCCCTATCTTTGAATTAAACGCTAGAAAGTTATCCTATAAGTTATTTAAACTAAAAACAATGACTATATTGCACGAGTAAACCGAAAACAAAAAGAAATCTCAACAGCGATGCGAAATATTTGAAAATTAAGTATCAGACTGTATAATATTCTTTTAAAAGGGTGGGAGGTCTTAAATTTTAAATTTGGACGAGGGCTAAAGATGGAATGAGAGAATGATCCTGTTAGAAAAAAAAATGAAAAAAAAATGGAAGGAAAAAAATATAAAGGGATTAAAACATTTCAAAAAGAAAATGAAATCTACAGTCGCAAATTTCAAGTTATCATGTGAATTATTTGCATGTATCTTAGTACATCTTGGTACTAATCTTATTATTTTATAATTAATTATTTGTCTTAATTAATTTAAGTCATTAGCCAGTTTAAACTAGTTTGATACAATCACTGGACCTCTATTGGTATCTCTGTGTATGTATATATATATATATATATATATATATATATATATATATATATAATGATTTTTTTTAATCTTTCATTTTTAATTTTTCTATCTGGCAAACAAAGTTTTGAAGCTATACCGAGATTTTGAGATGAAATAACAGCTATGATATCATAGTTCTGCGCCAACCTTTTAAAAGCACATCAGCCGTCAAAGAAGCCCACGTAATAATAAAGCAATACTGGTAAAAGCAGGTCAACCTTTTAAAAATGCATTTGCTTTCAAAGAAATATGCATAATAACAATGCAGTACTGGTAAAAGCAGTTAAAATATATGTGATTAAAAGATGTTGATGAATATCGCCATTTATGCGTTATTCATTGCCTACGTGATTTCGAGCTTCATTTATTCGTTACCTTCACTTTCATGTCAATTATTCACATACCCCTAACGAAAACAATTTCATGTTCTCATGTAATAAAAAATAGAAAACAAGTATTCTGTATTAGAGTGAAACTCGAAGGCCAGGTATACGACATACACATAAAACCTCCAGCTTTACAAATAGTGAAAAAAAAACTATGTAATAAATGAAAATTTAGAGAATGGCTGTATAATAAACAAACATTGAATATTTTTCTTAATCAAAATTTTTTAAAAAAATATTATTTATTTTTTTATGACACTTACCATTGTGGAAATCGTACCCCCAGGACAAGTCCACAGAGGGGGACACCGAATGAGTGCGAGATAAATAACTCACGCAAGTACCCAGCGCGAAAATTTAAGTGGGAACACACCAAAACAATAGAATTCTCGAAAACTCGAGGCCCGCTTCGGTTGTTTATTTATTCTCTCACCGACAGCTGCCACTTCTCGCGTTCCTCATGGCAGTGACAAAAACGCGGTTCTGTTGATACCGAGAGGTTTATACGCGATCCGTGAGCGCGAAAAAACAAAACGATCTGTTTGGTACATTCCTCGCGGTGCGCCGACGAAAATGAAACCTGTTACGCCAGCTGTGTTGGACAGCACGGAGCATGCGTGCAGGGGTGACAGACTTCGTTGGGTCAAATTATCAAGTTCTCTTTTTACTTTTTAATAGGTTTCATAACCGCATATAAATCTGACTTTGTCGCTGGTCGCTTATCTGGCACGCGGATAATCGCTTTGAGGGAAATATTATCCGGTCGTAAGAAAGAGTTTTATCCTTAAGACACTCAGGAGAATTCCGTTTTCTCACATTTTAAATTTTAAAAGCTTAAATTTCAGTGGGAATAAAAAAAATCCGAAATTTATTCTGGGAAATGTTTATACTAGACTGAAGAACAAGGATAAATATTTTAAATATTATTGCAATTCAATTGTAGCATCTATTGTACGATAAACCAAGCGAACGAACACAGCAAAACTTTTATAATTTTCTTTCATTTATTTATCTTAATTTCTGTGGTAACAACTTTATAAACAAACTATTTTTGTAGAATAAAAATTCAATCGACAAGTATAAACCTTGCCATGGTGTTCTTTTAGATTTTGATGAATCAAGCCATTTTTAGTTCAAAATACACATTTCTGAAATGGAAAATGTCTGTCTATCTATCTGATTGTCTGAGACACTTTAAAAAACTTTCAATTCGATGGCTGAAATATGGTGTATGGTCTTTACACCAAATTTATAGATGTCTATCAAATTTTGAGCAAAATATGTTCAGAGGAAATTTATCTGTCCGGGTGTCTGAATATAAGTTAACGTGATAATTATAAACGAAGCATACCAGATAGTTAAAACTCAGTACACGGATTTAATATCTATATTAATACCTATAAAATTGTCCAACCAAAGGCAGGACCCAACTTAGCCTATTTGGGGCCAGGGACAAAAACTTCTTTGGGGTCCCCCATTACTAAAGTAGTGAAGCAGATTCTTTTAAAAAGGAAACATAAAATAATATTTATATACGATTTGGGGGGTCCCAATTATGTGAGGCCCCGGAGCCACCGCCCCGTATGCCCTTGCCTTAGTCAGCCCCTGACCAAAGGTTGAATATGTCTTGGTCTGTATTTTCAAAAACATATAAAAAAGATAGTTCAAAAACGGAATTAATTAAATACATTAAATTTGGTATATAATTTTTCGATTATAATTATAAAATCAAATCAAATTTAATTTTCAATTGTTCGAGGGAAATCACGCTTAAAACACAAATTCTCTGTATTAAAAAGGATGTGAAAATAATCTGGGGAGACCCGTCCTACTGGTTTTTAAAAACAATTCAAGTAATATGCTCAAAAAAAAAGTTTTATTTTTTTTTTCACTTTAATTCCATGTCTTTTTTAGTAGTGACAGGACGGTGACGATGCTATAATTTATTCCACATAGCCCAGCCATGGATTTGCATCACTTAAATTTATCCTTTTAAAAATTATTTTGTATTACTTAATTATTAATCGGAGCAAAAACAATGCAACACTTTTGCTTCCTTTATAAGCAAGTTTTAACAAAAAAATTGCAACTCAACAATTTCAAATTTTCAATAAATTTTAATAAAAAAATTAAATTTCAAATTAGATTTCAAATTTTTTATTGTTTCTTTCACTCCCTGATTAAGAATTACTCATTTATAGTTAAGAATATTTTTTTAAAAAAATTCATGAAATGATATAATTAAGATAAATGTAAATAGGGTAATGTTTCTTTCTTTATTTTTTAAAAATAATTAATAGCTTTGATTTACTTTATTAATCAACACTTTCATTTTTTTATTTATATTCAAATTCCTAGTTGGTAAGATATTTTTTAAAGCAGGAAAACCTTTTAAGTCCTTTTTATCGTATGTAAAAGGTACTTATTTCCGAATGCGCTTTTTTCCCTCCACAAACTTTGAAGTGGAACAAATACATTTTGTTATTGCGCATGCGCTTGGGAAAGAATCAGTGTCGCTTGAAATTTTTCTCCCTACGAAAAGAATATATCGTTTTTCTCTGCCTTTCTCCTGAGTATTGAAAACTCTAAAACAATTGGAATAAATATGTTAGATATATTAACATCCCATTCTCAAAGCAGCATTAGGGTTATTTCGGGTCAGACTTCGTAACATTGAATACTGATCAGATGATGAAAAGGACACCTTAGCTGGCACCCCTCTCCAAACTAACACACCACACTAGCATAAAGAATTGAATATGGACTATGGTAGGCGTTAGATATCATGAGCAAAACTAAATAAATTGATGCATATATTTATACATTGAAAAGAGTAAATAATATTCCAAAATAAATATTTTTATCACCAAATAAATTTTAAAAATATTTTTGTTTATTTCATACCAAGCTAGCCGAATTAAATGTAATTACAAAGAAAATCGAACAATATCATTTAACATTGGTATATTCTTTCTAATATAAAGTAAGGAATTTTTCCTAAGTTGGTTTATAATATAGTATTCTACTTCATTAAAATATGTTGAAATTAGAGTATGGATTCCATCGCAGATCGTTATTTATGTAAGATTGAGATAATTAAATTCAGTTTCAGTGTTGAAAATATTCTGGAGATGTCCTAGGGAAGTTTGGAAAGAACACTCTTCCTGAATTATTGCTGAAAGCTATAAAATCCACAAAAATCCATTTAACATGATTAAGAAAAATCATATTATTCATATTACATAAGATATGATTTTTCTATTAAATCATTTTACACTTTTTTTTACTATTACATTAGGACATAAATACAAAACCCGCATACTTCAGTTGCCTATATACAAATGAACTAAATTTATAATTGCCTTAATCTACTAAAAAAAATTCTATCAATATTTTCTTTTATAATATTACAGGAAAAAATGTCATTTTACATTAATGCGGTAGTGGCATCCAGAGGTGTAGCAGAAAGTGTTGTGTGTCAGTTTCATTGTTTAAAGATATTGATGAAAGTGCATTTATTAACTCCAGAATTCCATTAAAATATCTAATTCTCCATTAAACCAAAATAATTCTGATATACTTACATCAGTATTACATATAATGTTATTTTTTTTAATTCTACTTCTGTTTATATCATTTAATTGCTGTTTTTTATTTTGAAAAATGTATTCTTGAATTTCAGTCTATGTATTGTGTCGTTGAAAGGTCATCTCCTTCATATCCTTCCTTTCCAATTTTTAGTGAAGTACCGCATTTCATATAACATATGAACCGTGAAGAAATCATGTAATTCAGGCCTTGAACAATGCGCATAAGGTGAGACCTTTCTTCAATAACCGAAAAACTCAGCTATCCATTCCATTTTATTTTTAACTTAAAAAACAATTTAATGACTCATTTTATTTGAATATATATATATATATATATATATAT
>JAOUZG010048650.1:225896-236691 GCA_026289955.1 Argiope argentata | reverse complement strand
TATATATATATATATATATATATATATATATATATATATATATATTACTTCAGTGTATTCGTAAAGGCATGTGTGTGCGTGTGAAAACACACAGAAAAGCTAGAAAAAGCGATATAGTAGATCGTATGCAAATAATGGAGGTGTTCAACCAACCAGAGTAATGTGATGCTGTCTACAGTGCATATATAAGACTACAGGTGTCTTAGGTAACTATTACATCGATTATAATGGCAGGTCATAAATATTTAATTGATTTTTAACGAGGACTAATCGTCGGCGCTCGAGAGATGGCTTGTGCAGGGGGCAGAAAATGAGACCGTTGATATGTGTAGATTCAACCAAGACAAGTCAGCGGTGCTTTAATAACCTTTCTGAACTGCGTGCATTCAGTGCACACAGGTTCATGTGCTGTGTGCATTCGAACTTGGACCATTCTAACAGGATAAAACGCCACCCCGCATTTCTATCTGAGTGGCTTGAGGCACCTAATTTTCCTGACTTGAGTATTATCGACCAAATATGAAATGTTTTGAAATATGTTGTCCTTAGGAGATCTCTACCATTTCGTAATCTCATGACTTAGTGGACTTCCCTGCAAGAATCATGGTGTGAATTGTCCATGGAATATCTTCACAAATTAGTTGAATTCATGCCACGCCATGTTTCAGGAATTACTTGAATTCATGTCACGCCTTCTGTTTGCTCGTGTCGGCTGTACACGATATTAGATTGGTGTACCAGTTTTTATGGCACTTCAGCGTATGTTTTAGTAGTTACGTGGCCGAATAAAAGAAACTTTTGAAATTTTAAATTAAACTCTTTTTTCCTCCCGGCACACATAATTTGTACAAGAAACAAATAATCATAAAAGACGCGCCAGTCTACATCTCGGCACAAGGGCAAAAGATAGCATAATTTTTTCCTATAGCGACTTTTACAATGGGATTTTGTTAGATTTCTTCACCACGAGTCTATTTAATATTGGGAATCTTCGATATCTTTAAAATAATGTTTTAAGTATTAGGGATTTTTATCCCTTCACTCGAAAATGCTGAGGTCGTCAATTTCTTAAAGAGAGTATTGAAAATAATTAAACAAAAAGTGGCAATTAGATAAGGAAGTTAGAGAACATTTTATAATTAAGTTAATGTAATTGAAATTAAAATAAAAATTTGGAAATTAATTCACACACACACATCTACATACACACACATATTACATGTGTATGTATGTATGACTAAGGTAATAAAACTCTTAAAAAATTAATCATAGTATTTAGCACGATTGCCTCATTTACAAATAAAAGCATTTCATTAAACGTATTTGAAAATTAAGCAAGAAACTTCATATGTAATATCTAAAATTAATATTTTACCTATATTGACAAGTGAAATATAACATAACTATTTCGATGAGAAATTAATATTACAGTATATTAGGAATGAGTGGTTGATTATTCTTTAATTAATTTAATAACTATTTTAATAATTCATTGTAAACCCATATTACAATTCTTATATTTTACATTTCATAGATTTTTTATATATAATTAAATTATTTGTTCAATGAATCGATCCCCCCGGTGGGGGTGACTCTAAATGATGATGAGATGTTTCCTGAATGATGGTTGGATCTCTCCACCGTAGAGGGTACACTAGTAGGTGGGGTAGACTCCTCCCATCGATGACTAGACATATTTCCTACGGAAAGGGTTGTACCGTAGCCGGTGATGGCTATTAGGATTCAACCATAGTTCCCACCAGTGTTTTTTACTGTTGAAGCAGTCCGATCACACAGCCTTATACTTTAAATCCGTGTGCCTCCGTGACAGATCGGAGATTTTGGTATGACTCTCTGATAAATCGATCAATATTTTGAATAAATCCGCTTATCACCTTTTATCTCGGCTTTTCTAGGCAGTTTCCTAATCTGCCTAGCTGAAATCCACCGTGAGAATTCAAGGAAATGTATGAAATTTACCTTTTTTACTATTCAATTTTTGCGTGGAAAAACTTTCCCTTCCTTTCCTGACAAAATCATATTTCAGTTTTTTAAAAAATTGTATTGAGGAATGCATTTCATCCTAAAAAAGCATGATTTTGATTATGGACTTCGCATACTCTTTTAATCTTAACGGTCAATTTATCTCGCCTATCTAAATCGAAATTGTTACTCTGTGTTAATAGGGTATAAATAAATGATAAGCAAAATAATCTATAGTATAGCAATAATCTTTTCATTTGGATGAGATCTACTCAAAATTATATTTATTCAATAATTATATACGGTTATCAGAGGGAATGGCCCTCCCAAAACTATCTCGAATACCCTCTAAAAAAGGTGCTATTGCAGAGAGCGCCTTGCTTGACTTTATCGCACAAACAGTTATGCAATACGAAACTTTGGCTTGAATGTAAAATTTTTACTGAATCTACTTGTGATCCTTGGCGAGTGTTTTGGCGATTAATTCCAAAAACCAAATGTATGTCTTATTCACGTTTCTACCAACAAATTGAAAATAAAATCTGGCCCAAAACTGTCCTTTTATTGTCGACATTACATGTCAAATTTGATACATTAAAGTCATTCCATTTGCATGTTTTTGAAAGTACAGACCAACAGATGGTGAACCACTTGCTGGATTCAGCTCAAAATTTGAAATATCTTCACAATTTATGTTAAATTTGTATACAGAATTTTATTTGCCTACGTTCTCCTTTTTATAATTATCGAGTTAACTTATATTCGAAGAGGACGACAGATAGACTTCTTCATAGCAGAATTTTCTTAAAATTTGGCGGAAATCAACAAATGTGGTTAAAATTGCTTACCAAGTTTCATCCATCTAGCTCAAAGAGTTTCTGAGTTATCTTAGTTACAGACAGATAGATTTTCGCTGGAGGAAATTTGCTCAAATTTTGATAGAAATGCACAAATTTGGTGCATACACCATACACCAAATTCCATCCATCTAGCTCAAAACGTTTTTGAGTTATCTCTGTCACAGAGAGACAAATTTTCGATGGATGAAAATTGCTCACATCTAGATAGAAATGTACAAATTCTGTGAATACACCATGTACCGAATTCTCTATGGTGTGTACACAGAATTACATCCCTCTAGCTCGATACATTTTTGAATTATCTTTGCCAAAGATAGACAGAAATTTTCTAAAAATGTGTTTTTCGAAACTCAAGAAAGTCTAAGACGTAGAGATTCGACAAAATCCCCAGTTAAAATATTTTGAGATTACAAAACTTTTTTTTTTTTGTATTACATATAAGAGAAGGTAAAAAAACAAATTCTGTAGTTGCTTCTTTTTTTTTCCTAGAACAACTATACCGCTTGTGATATCGTCTCGTTTGATCTAATTCAAACTGTGAAATACGAAAGCACAATACATTTCCAAAAGGTCAAGAATGAAAGAGAATTTAAGAAATATTTCATGCTCTGTAGATATTTAAAGCTGTGAATAACACCATCAAAGAAATATTTTGCTCTTTTTTATTTTTTTAATTGAATCGAATTTTAAAAAAAAGCAGGTTGGGTTAAAACTCAGATTGCGTGTGTGGTCTACTGAAAATAACTTCACGCTTCATACACTAGAAATTTCTCGCTCTCATTCGAAACTTAGCTCAGATTACTTATTCAGAAAATCGGTCGTTTATTCGTTTTCTTCATTTGCGTCACAAGAAAAAAAAATCACATTTAAAATAGATCTACTATCGTTTGGTATTTTTTTTTTAATTCCAAACTTTTTTTTTCTGGTTTATACTATCGTTTTTCCTTGAATCGGTTTTTTTTCCCAATAAATATAGTTAATGCTGAAATTGAATAAAAAATATATATGAAAAAAATATATCAAATTGTTCAGAGCTTTTAAAAGCATAATAGGATCACTTAAAAAAATCTGGGATTATTAAAATTCTCGCGATATTGACATCCTTTAGATCAATCCACATTTCTGATTAAACCTATTAGAATCATATTGATTTTTCAGATTTTACTAAACCTTTCAAATAAAGACTTGTACTGAATTTATTTGGTGAATTTAATAATTTTTAAATTCTATCTACTTACTCTTTTTTAATACTTAAATTCCTTATATCTTACTTCTTTACATTCCAGATTATTCGAACGTTATAAAAAGAACAAAATGTCGTATAAATTCACATTCCTTCAGGATTGTAATCCAAGGACAACATTGATCCAAGGTACATAAAAATTACTGAATTGATTTTATTTAAATTTTTAAACAAAAAATTATTTCATTCTGGTTTAAATAGGCTAAAAGAAGAATTTGGTTTTGAACTACACATATATCGATTTTGTTTTGTTAAAAAAACATGTACATGTGTTTAACAAACATCCTTTCAGAGCCAATATAATATAACTTTTATATTTATACTTTAATCATTAAAATTACTCATACATACTAATAGAAATAGGGTAAGTAGGTCTGGAAAAATCCTATTTTGAAAAAGAATCAATTAGCAAAATAGCTTTTACATACAGAATATGTTATTATTTTTTTGTTAGTTTATTCTTTGATAATTTAACTATGAAAACATTTTAATTGAATAAAAAATTCTGGATTTTGAATTAATTCAGAAATTAATTGGATCCTTAAATTTTGATGAGGTGTCAAAATACTTAACTTCAGGCCACTCAAATTTATTAAGGCGGCTTTGGTGAGCTAACGGGAAACCCTTGACTTTTTTTTAAAATTTGGTTTTAGTTTGGCTTTACTACAACCGGGGAGAAATCATATAGATTTGTTCGCATTTTTAAAACTGTTTGAGTTTACATAAATCTGGTTCTTACATAACAAAATCGGAGTATTTATTTTCAAAAGAGAGAGAGAGAAATAAGTTAAGAAAAGAAAAGATATCGTTTAATTAAAAGATATCATTTTGAAACCGGGAAAAGCGATCAGAAAACAATTTAAAGTTTAAGAAAAAAAATGACTGCAAAAAAACTGTTTAAAATCAAGTTAATGATTCTATGTCCTACTAAAAGGGCCCAAAATAAGTAAGTAAGCTTCTGTGCGCGTCATTTTCAAATGATCAAAAACTGATGAGTTTGACATTTGACTTTCTGTTCAGCAAACCTTTTACTAGACTCATGAAATGTTAAAGAAGAGATGATTTTTTTTTCGAAACGCAAAGTATAACAGTCCATGAAATTCAACGAAAGCATTCGAGATAACGCATTAGATTTCTCCGAATAGCATTATCATCAAACATTACTTTCAAAAATGTGTCAAACAACATACTCCGTTAAAAAGATAATATTACAATGGTAAATATAGCAAAAATTTAGAACTAATACTATTTTAATAATCACATTATTAAAAATATATAATTAAAATTTAGTTATGAAATGTTTTTTCAGAGCCTAAAAATAAAAAAAGGATAAATATATGGACATTTTATTTATTTCAATTCATTTTTCAGAATCTTTTTTTTTTCAAAGTATTATATTCCTGTATTTATTGTATTTGATTTATTTAAGTTTATTATCTATAGACTTTCGCTTTGGGCATAGATTTTTATGATGATGATATCGTGTCCACTTTTTACAACGGAAAGAGGGGTGCAGTAGCTTCTGAGGGTATGGACCCCTAAGCAACCGAGGTCATAAGTCGGATTTCTAGCTCATATGAGGATGAAACACACACCCACACACTTGCACAGCCCCTGCAGGGGGACACATTCACACATCTTACAGATAGAACAACCATGCCCGAACCGGGACTCGAACCCGGGACTCACAGAACACGAGGAAGACGAGCTACCCTTGTGCCAGAAAGCCGGCCTGAGATTTTTATAAACGATATTTATTCGTGCATCGCAAAAACATTATTTCGATTATAACTCTAATGACATTATTGATTATAATTTTGAACACTTATGGTGACTTTTGGCTCAATAAAGTTTTATGGGGAGTGTAAATTAATTACATAAAATGTCGTTTGTAGGCTATATGACGCCTGACGTACAGTCTCCAGGAGCATTTAAAACGTTAACACGAGATTTCAATGTACCTTGCTGAATTTTTGAAAATGCAATAGCAATGGCAAAATCATCATTTCTTCTACTTCTGCCTCATTGCTTGAGGAAATAATTCAACTGTCTTTTTCCAACTAACTTCAACGACTTTTGTTTGAAGAAGCAGGCAGTTTCGAAGACAGAGAAGACGACTTTAAATTTTTAAGTCCACTTTATTGCATACCGGTAGTCACGCATTATGTACAAGCAGAAGCGACGAGCATAACACAGAACGATACAAAACAAAATGAGAAAAATCAAATGAAAATTTTATTCCTGTGAATATATACTGCGAGATTTTAAAACGGATTTCTGACACGCGTCAATCACAAGTAAGGGAATCGTAGGGATCTTTTAAAGAAATGTGCTTAGTTGGACAGTTTTTATCCCTTCATTTAGAGTGTGGAAAGCCATAGCAGTTTTACAAAGCCTCTGTTTAATTAATCAAGTAGAAAAAGCGGAATGTGATTAGGCAATAAGATATTATTTTAGTATGAAGTTACTATGGGCTAAATTAAGATTAATTTAAATAAAAAAATATTTTATGTTAAATCTTAAAAAAGAATGAGTTACTGCTCCTCCTGCCGATCGCCCCTGCAGCTAATCTTTTATTATTTACTGATACAAATTTCAATAAGAAAGCTTTGAAAAAAAATCGAGATAAGATTTTTTTTTTCAACATAATGGTTCTATATTCGAATTACACACCAGTTCCTCTTCAAAAAAAAAAAAGCAAAAATGGGTTTTAAAAAATGGACTAAAAATTACTTTGACAGAAAAATATTAGATGCGCAAACAATATAATGAAGGCAAATTTCTTTTACTTCATATTAGATCATAATATGACTATAAAAAAAGAAAATAATACAGAAATAGAGGAAAAATAATTTGGTTTCTTTATGCACTTTTCTATATACAGATTTCTTTAATATTAACCTCATTCATTAAAGTCCTTGATTAACTGCAAATAAAAAAAATTAGAGAGAAAATTCTAGTTTTATTTCAAAAATTCATCCAGTTTCCGAAATATTGAGAGAATTTACAAGTGATTAAGATACCTTGTTATTATTATGACTCACTGTTAAAATTAGGTAAATGTTTTTTGGTTTTTTAATAAGAGATTATAAAGCAGGAAATCAAACCATTTGATTATTCATTGTGCATTCAAGCGTTAGAGCTAGTGAAGAAATAGAGAAAGAAAGAGATTACATTTAAGATTTAAAAATTGGTGAAAGTTCAAATCAACAAGTGAACATTGCCATAATTCTAATAACCACCTGTAGTTAAGATATTTTCAGATATGGTCTCTAATTATTTAGCATTATTCTGAGGTAATCTATGTCAAAAAAGACAATTTAAATAATTAGATCAGGCAAGAAATATTTCAGCAATAATATAAATGAAGAATAAGATGTTAATGCTCTTTTTTATTTTAATTTATTTATTTCCGAAAATAATTTGTTATAAATAGTTTTTGAATTAAGAAAGTTAGTTACAAAAGCTAATTTAATCTGTCTTGAGAGAAAAAGTTTTAAACAAAATAGATTATACACAGCATTGTATTTAGAGCTGCGAAAATGGAATTTTCTGAGTTCCAAGTTATATAAAATTAATTTATCTAATAAAAAATCAATATAAAATATTAAAAATATCCACTTAAAATTTTAATTGTTGTGAAAGAAAATCTTTAAAAAAATCATTCCAATGTAATTTAAAATGAGGAATACATTATTTTAATAACACATTAAAGAAATTCATTTAGCTGTTTTCATAATAAACTTTGAAATGTTAACGTTTTATTTATTTAATTTAAAAATGTCTTCCTCTTCCCCTCGCTCATCATTCTAATGATCTGAGGAAACGAAGAATCAGCTTCAATCAATTGAAATTTATCTCACATGGGGAACAAAAATTATTTTTTTCAAAAATATCTAGTGATATTGCCACATCCAAAAGAATTTCCAGAAGTTATTCCTACGTAATAACAATATTTTACTATCTACAATTTTTCGTGCAGCTGGAACAAATATTTTTGTTTATACCAACGCTAAAGATTTCTGTTTACATGAGTAGGATAAGATTTTATTTCAAAAATACTAACTTGAAATAAAGAGACTAAGTGTGCCTAAGTGCAAATTCATTTACAATCGAATTGTCCAAAGTTTTCTATTTTGCTACATAAAGGAAATAAGCAATTATTTTGAAAGTGGATGGGAAAAAAAATGGAACTGCATATTTTTTCTCTTTTTACTCAAAGGTTTACGAATCACATTATTATTATTTGTTATGTGAGTTAATGAAAGATTTAAAGCAGACACTCTTGAAACCATCCACTAAAGTTAATTCTTAAAAGAAAAGTCCTTATGGTTCAGATTATTGGAGTTGATAACAGTACTCGATGGATCCATGTTCATTTATCGTTTAAATAATAAAAAAATAAAATAATAATGTTAATTATAAAAACTTTATATAATTTTTTAAAGACAGAAATGCAAGTTTTTTTTTTTTTTTTAATCTTTAAAATAAATCTTTAAAATAAAAGTATTTTTTACAAGTCTTTTTTTTTCCTTAAAAATAAAACTTAAATTTGATCATTTCTTCTTTAGTACTTTCATCCTTACAGTCACGATATTTCGAAGATGGAACATGCAAACATATTCTTCGTTCACAAATTCATAGAATTCTTGAAAATTTAGATAGTTCTAAATAATTTTTCACAAACATAAATCGATATTTATTTTTATTGATACTTTAAAAAATATTTTACAAATCTTATAATTTTTAAATTTAATATTTTGATGCATCATAATGCTCATGTAGTTTAAGGTTTCGTTTTGGTATGATCTATTAAATTGTTCTTAGAAGTTTAAGTTGTACTTTACTTTAAGTAAAGCTGAGTTGGATCCATGTCATTTCTGGTAGTTTTTCATTAGCGCGCTCAAGCAAAAAATTACCAAATAACGTAAAACTCCGTCAAATTTCTTTGGCGATTTTTCGCTTTGCCCATGACCAACGAAAAAGTATCTTATTTCTTTAAGCTTCCATATTATGCTAATGGTACGATGTCTGATCGATATCTGATTTAGATGACAGGATCGAATATTTTCTAATCGTTGAAGGGAATCTAATTTCGATCTTGCAATCATTCTATCCAGAAATCGAAATTTATCATTAGTCTAATGCTAATTCACACATGGTTTTTCTTAATAATTTATAATTCCAAACAATTTTTTTCCTGTTTCATTTTGGTCTCAACCAAGTTTTCTTAACACGTTAATGGTTAATTACGTTAATTATACTGCGAAACAGTGGTGTCTCTTAATCTTAGAAATCGGTATAACTGCAAAAATATTTATTCCATATTAAAAAAATTTCTACTTAAGCCAAATGTAGGATAGATTTTTAAATTTTAAAATCAGATATGAAATTTGTTTTTCCTAAGCATTGCTATATGTATCAAATTCCTTAAGAGTGTTAAGAGAATTTTTGTACTTTTTTTTCCTTCCAAGATGACATAGATTATTTATACCATATACAGTCCAAGCATCATCTCTGTCATAAAATAAACAAACAAAAAAAGTTTCAACATAAACCACTCATGTGTAGATTAAATTTGGACGTGAAATTTCCCCCGCTACTGTATTTTCCTGTTTGGAAAATTTTCAACGATATTTAAATCCAACATAAAGAGGCTTCTATTTTTTGTATTCAAATATTTTCGGATCAGTGTAACGTTTATAAAGTGCAATCTCTAAAAGAAAATAAATACTCAATAGGTCAAATTGGATAGCAAGAAGCGAAAGTAGTCAATGTGAGAACTATTAAATGCGTGCTTAAAGTTGCTTTTTGTCGGTATTTTCACTTTTCTGGTGTATTATTTTTTACTGCTTTTCTTAATTTTATATTTTTAAATATTTTTCAAAGTAGTAAAACGCACTTTTGGCATATCATGAAATTTGCCAAAAGTGCGTTTTACTACTTTGAAAAATAACCACTGTCTTGTGGTTTAGAGTAATTGGATAAGAATTGTCAAATACATTCGTTAGTAATAATTGAATTGTTATATATTTCATCTCACCATCTCAATAGTCATACTTTTTAGAATGTGCCAATGAATATTTCTTTTCATCTTAGTAAATAATTTACATTTGTACAAGTACATTTTGAATATTTGGTGTAAAACTAGAATATATCTACAGACACAGCAGAATGAATGCTGATAGCAAAATCTACACGAATGCAAAAACCATTCCACAAAAAATAAACCAGACAGAAATATTTAAAAAAGACTTAAATAGATTTACTTTTAGGTAATAGATTTGCATTGAAGGGCACATTATTGTTTCATGCATATAATTACAGGAGTGTTAGAATTCCAAAATTCAGATAATTTTTTAATTAATTGGAATTTGATTTTTAGTAGCAGTTGATAGCACAATTGTTATTATTTGATATCAAATAACATTTTAGGTTGTCTCCTTTTTAAATCATTTTTCTCCTAAATTTAATCACATAATGTTTTCAGAATCAATCTAGAAACATCTTATTTCTCCCTCAACTAAATGCATGTTGCCCAATTATAAAATGGAAACTTCAAACTTGTTTTGTAGCTATGCACCAAACCTGAAGCAAAGAAAATGATTCCTCCAAAATCTTTAGAACAATGATTAATCTGAAACTTTTCACAAAGTTGAATTTAAAAATTATATATATATATATATATATATATATATATATAATTTTT
>JAOUZG010048650.1:183094-225796 GCA_026289955.1 Argiope argentata | reverse complement strand
ATATATATATATAACACATTTAAACACTAAAAATGAATATATGGATAGACAAGGGTGTAGTGGTTAGATATTAAATATAGATTTCGATATGGTTTGGGGCAAGTATTGGATTACTATTTAAATAATTTGATTACAATTCATTTTTAAAGAAAATTAAAGTACACAGTAAAATTTTAATACTGTAAATCTAATATATATTTTATAAAGCATTATAACTTTATTTTAGATTTCATAAGCTATAACTGTAAACAAACAAAAAAAACATTGGGAAAAAATTATATTAGCTTATCAAAAATCCCTGTAAGCCTTTTTTTACACGAACCAATATAAACATTAAAAAAAAAATTAGTAATATAAATCATAACAATGTTACTACTAACAAGACAGTAAATAAATCCCTATTTAATCAAAAAAGTAAATTAATGCATGTTATTGACTTAATTAATACTACATTTCCTGTAAATAAAAATATGATAGCTTTTACTGTCACATTTTTCAATATGCTAAGTATATAAATAAACAGATTTGGATTCATCACATTAAACTGAGTTTATCATATGTAGCAACAATTTCATTCAAGACATGACACAAAAAGTAAAACACATATAATCCTAACAATTGAATAGTTAAGTTTGATAAAGAATTATGAAAATTTTTAATTTACTTCCTTGGTTTTGTCCCCTCATTAATTATTCAATAATTTCTCTAGCAAAATAAGACACTATTTTTTTTTCTTTCAAGCCATAAGATATATGTAGTCTAATAATTAACAAATCTCTATTGTTTACTAAAATAGATTAATTTTATTTCTATATATTTCATAAGAAATTATTGACTTTTGTTATTTACATAATATTGTTTTAATGACAGATATAAAATTAACAAAAAAATTTCTTAAATAATTATACAAAATTTTTAGAATAATTATACAAAAAAAATCATTAAAGAAAAGTAAACTAATTTGCTTAAGTAAAGTCTTATTCAAATTTAGCTCTCTGATTAAAATTAATATAAGAAATTATATTTCTTTCAGAAATTTTTTTTAACATAACGACCATTATGCCACCAAGTAACTTAAAATTGTTTTTTTTTTCTAATTAAAATACTAAATTAGTGCACTCATTAAAGAAGGAAAAAAAATTTCAAAAATATTTTATTGATTTTTAAACAATAAAAAAATTTCATCTATAATAATCATATAATTTAATCATAATAATTTATTCCTGTGCAACAACATAAAAAAATGCTAGAAATATCTCAACCAAAGAAAGGATAGGAAAACTTCTAATCACATTAATCAATAATATACATATGCTTTCAAAAGAAAATAGTATCACATTTACAGTAAATTCACTTCTATAAAATATGCTTAAATTCTAAACATTTCAAATATATAAAATCAAAACAAATAAAAATCACTTTTAAGAATTTAATTTCAAATCTAAAACATTGAAAAAAAATGCTCAACTATGTAAGAAACACTTGATTTGAAATGCATCAAACTTAATTCACTCATGAAATAAATAATCCTCTATAAGATATATATATATATGCTTTCAAAAGAAAATGCAGTCACATTTAAAGTAAATTTACTTCCTTAACATATACTTTAATTCTAAACATTTCAAGCACATGAAATCAAAACAAATAAAAATCAAACTTGTAAGAATTAAATTTCAAATATAGAACATTTTTTTTAAAATGTACAACTATGTAAGAAACGCTTTTAAATATAGCAAACTTAATTTGGTCTCAAATAAATAATCCTCAGTAAGATGAATTTATTGACAGATATTGTAATATCTTGTTATCTTATAAGATTAGTCATTTAGTTAATTTTATCAATCACCATATCATGAAATAGTTAATTTTATACTATAGTAAAAAAGATTTTATATCAAAATTTTTTCAATATTAAATATATCATAAAAGTATTAAACAGTTTAATATTAATTTTCTGCATCAGATTCAATATTTGATAAGTCAGTGTCACTTTTATCTTGTTCCTCTCCCTCCACTTCGGCATTTGAATCATTATCATCATCTTCTTGAACAGCTTGAGAAAGAATTTCTTCTCCTTTAAGATCTCTATTTTTCAGATTACCAATCCAAAAAGCTTCTTCACATTTATTTACAGCAAGCATCATTTTTACACGAAAAACAAAAACTTCCAAATTTTTCTTCAAAGGTGGAACATGTTTAATTAAAGAAACATCTTTTAGAACCTTGGAATGGCAACAGACATGCTGCAGATACCTTGTACTCACTTGTAATATTTTCATCAAACATATCACTTCTTCTTTACAGTCAACAAAGAGTTTGTCCATAAGTGGCATTCCATACCTTAGAAAAGTTTGTAAAATCTCACGACTACATTTTAAACAAACTGCTATATTACAACGTGAACTAAAATGTTTCAGTACATTAGTAAAGACCTGAAAAACCTTGAAAGCCACTGACCATTCATACATATTTTCCTCATCACTGTGCTTAGTAGCAAAATATACTTTCACATATTTAGCTAAACTGTTCAGCATTATTTTATAAAATGAGCTAAATGTAGATTTATTTAAAGTACAGTAAACCACATCATTTTCTTCATCTAACAGTTGTGGAAAAGCTTCAGCAGATAAAAAGTCCAATGCTTTAAGAATAGATGTACCATTTTCTAAATAAGCTTGCAATATAAATCTAACATTTTCATTAATTTCAGCATTTTTTGAAACTTTACTGTCAAAATCAAACCATTTCTTCTTTAAAAATTTGAGAGCAACAGATGAAACTCTCTGTTTTGACTTGGAATCACTAGTATAATTCAAAATGCATAAAAGAAGTTGCATGAGGTTTGCAGCAGAAGACAATGAAGGAATATCGTCTGCTATTTCAACCAAACGATTGACACAAATTTGAATGAGCTTATCAATAGAATTTTCCTTTTCTATTTCTTTATCTGAAATGAATGCTATGATAGCTTTTCTTAAAACAGGTGCATTTTCAATTAAATTAAAATTTTTCCATGATATTATTTGCTTCAATACTTTAAGAACCATATTCAAACATTTCATGATTAACTGTGTCTCATTTGTGTACAAGACTAAAGAATCCTCAACACCATCTGAATCATTGATAATATTTCTAAAGAATTTTGTAAATTCATCAATAGTATTACACAATGCTGGTATTAATTGGATGCAAAACATTATAATCTTAATAGCAGGCAATGATTCTAAATTTGAAAATCCAATCTGCTTGTGTAGACCTCTTAAGAAAGAAAGAGAAGGACCCAAACTATAATGCAATTTAGAACTTAAATCATCTAATAAAAATTTTAATTCCGTTGGGTGCAATTGAACAGAAGTGACCTTTTCATTCATAAAAATATCAGAACGTTTCTTAAAGGTTATTTCTGACTTTAATAAAACAAAAACCACTAAATCTAATTCACGAAAGAATGGCTGTAAACTCTTCAGTTTTTTTGTATCTGATTCAGCTTTTATTTCAAACTCATCATCAGAATCTGTGTCAGTTGATTTTGATTTGGAAGACACATCATGAGATAAAAGCTCTGTTTGTTCAGTATTTTCTTCTGTTTTGCTTTTTTTCGCTTTACTTTTTGAACCTTTAATTGCTCGCTTTACAGGTTTCTTAGAAATCTTTTTCGATACACTTAAACTCTTTTCTTCACGATCAAAATTAGCCATTGGAGGAGTATAATCACTAACTTCACTCATGTACTTGCACACTAAATTTTCCAATTCAATCAAAAGTTGCAAGCGAGATAAAACATTGCATCTTATATCTTCATCATTAGTAGTAGCAAAAGCATTGATATTTTCTTTAATCCAATTAATGCAAAAAAATAAAATATTTAATATTAGATGTTTCTCAGAAGTAGACAGGACAGCAAATTTTGGATGCTTAAGCTCTGGTAATATAATTGAACAACCCAAAAGAGCATCAATTGCCTCAAGATTATTATCTTGAATCTGTCTAAATATTCGTAATAATCTAAACATGGGAGCCAGCTTTAAAGGAGATGCAATTTTAGACACAGAAGAGTTAGAACCAGAAGTTTCAGGAACATCAGATATTTTTAACAAAGTCTTCAAAATTTTACTTTGATCCAGTTTGGATTTATTTTTTACCTGAAGTTTAGATGAATTATGGAAATTTGTGGTGATTTTTGAATGAAGTTTCCCAGCACTTTTCAGGACAATATTATACAAATCAATAGCAACAGGTTCATTAACTTCATCAAGAGCAAATTTTGGTCCATAATTCTTTCCGTTATATTCCTCAGGATTAACATCAATGATATAAGTTTCTTCAAAGTCGGACAGCACATGATCTCCAACCCAATCTAAAATTGGTTGACTTAACTTCTTTTCAAGTATAATGTGGGATAGTTCATCACAAAATAAAGAAAATGCCTCACATGAATCAGATGTACTATCAGTGACAAGCTCTAAAAGTTTTATAGAATGCTGATAACATTCATCTAACTCCAGTGCATTTGAAGATATAGAAATGTCTAAGCCCTCATCAACTTCTTTCTCAGCAGCAGTTTTAGCAGACATTAAGGCTCCAATAACTCCCATTTTCCTATATTTCAGGTTTTTATTGGTAAGCTGTTTTCGAATTATAATTAACATGTCATCCAGTAACATGGTACCTTCTCGTCCTCCCTGGTAAGCCAGGATGCTCAACATTTCATGGACTTTACGAATTTGGTTCAAAGTCATTTCATGAAGATGATCTAATAGATTCTTTACAAATAATGCATATGATATCATTTTATGAGTATGACTTCGAACCAATGATAATAATGTTTCTAAAGCAGTATTGATTTCATTTTCTGAACGATTACCAACATGAGTAATGAGATTACCTATTACTTCTTGCTTGAAAAAGGCATCAAACCAGATGAAACATTTTATGTATATTGAGCATCCAAAGGAAGAAACAGCTGGTTCAATACATCTCAACAAGGATTCAGCAATTTTTAAAAGCTGAGGTGCATACTCTTGAAGCACATCATGATGATATCGAAAAGTAATTTGTAACAGATCTTCATTGAAACTGCATGATCTTATTTTACTTTTTAAAAGACTTTCCAACTTTTTTTCATGAATTCCTAAAGACATCAGAATTAAAATAACAAAAATATCTAATGATTTATGATTTTGAGTACCTTGAAGCACGTCTAGATGCTTGATCCAAGCATCACAAAGAGATTTCTGAAATTTCAAAGCATGTTTGATCGTGTTTAGAACACAACCCTCAATGCTTTTAGAAATTTCTTTACTTTTATTTTCCAGGGGAGTTGATGATATAATAGGATTGAAAGTTGAGTCAAAATCTAACTTTTCTCTTAAGTCCCTAATTATCTGAGGGGCTTCAGTAGAGTTTAAATCTTGCAATACAAATTTTACAAGAACTGGTAGGTCTTCAATATTTGCAGTTGTAATTGTTTCAATAACTTTCCCCCTCATATCTGAAAGTAACTCTGATTCAATATTAAGGTTTGTCAGAGTGTCTAAAATGATCACATTGAGTTCTTGATTATCTAAAAATATTTCACCAAGTCTTTTTGCAACTTTAGGGTGGTCATATTCATTGATAACATCAGGAAGCAATTTTACAATATCTCGCTGCACTTCCTTAGGTGTAGCTTCAATAAGTTCAAGCAATTTCTCAGCAAGAGCTTCACTATTCACTAGTTTACTCAACCAACGGAACTGTGATATTATGAGACAAGCAACGGTCTTACCTTCAGAACGATCATACAAAGCCGTATTTTCACAATATGAAAAATCAAGTAATTTTCCAAGCATTATACTAATTACTTTTTCCTGAATCACTTCCATATTCAATAGCAAATGAACCAAACTATCTTGAGATACATTTCTAGCAGTTTCACAAGTAGCAGCAGTAACAGTGGGCATCAGACTCCACTTCAATCGAATTTCATCTTCCAAATGAGCTTCGAATCCTGTCAAAAAACTATGGATTCTAGAAGAGTTTCTGACGGAAAGTAATTTTGACAAATCACGTAAAAAAACAGCTTGATCAACATTTAGTTCATTGGCATCATTATTTTCACCAAGTATGAAACCAACCTGTTTCAAAATGCCTTCGAATGTGTTTTCAGAGTTCCTACAACCTCGTTTAGGATTTAAAGCAGGTTCTTGAGAAAGATACACATCAGAGATCTTTTTACCAAGCGTTTCAAGAGCCATGATAAAAGCATTAATCCAACAGACAACAGTTATGAACAATATTGTGCAATAATCGTCGATTCAAGTACTGACAGATTTCGCGCCGTTTGCTTGCTTATTTTTATTTTTGAACACTGTCGCGGTTGCGAGGAAGTAATAAATAAATATTTCCTTAAAAGTAATTGCTGAAAATTTTTTCAATGTTAACTAACGAGTAGTTAAGAAAAATAATTTCCTTTATTGAAACTTCAAATTTTTTGCAATACTTTGAATAATTTTGAAATTTGCTTACTGAAATTTAATAAAATATAATATTTCATAAATATTTTCTCCCATTTTCTTGATAAAAAGTACGAGGATCAAATAATAGGCGAGAATGGAAAAAACCGAAAATTTGCAATTCTCTCTCTATAAGTACTTAAAATAATGATAATAATTTATATTGATGATTATTACTGTAACCGGTTGCTAAGGTAAACAAAAGTTTTGTTTATCGTAACTGTGTCGTCTAGTTAATTTTTGCCAGACTTAACAGCTGAAATAATCATTTTTTTTTTCAAATCATTTTTTTTTATAATTGCATGTATTTTAAACAGATAAAACAAGTTTATTTTATAACAAATATGCTCTCTACATATAGAATTAAAACTTTGAACTAATTGAAGATAACTTCATGGTATTGTGACGAGTAATTTCTTTTAAAGTAAGAAACTACAATTTTTTTATTGTTCTTCTTGTTTTCATGTCTATATGAGTTGTGAGATGAAAGCATATATGCTTAACTTAATTTTGTAAGGGTATGCATATAATATTTACAAATGCGGTAGGCTGAGAGATGTATTCGAATAGCAATTACTTGCTTGGGGATTTATTTTTCAAATACACTTTTAGCATACCTGTAAAAATACTTTTAAATTTTGCTAGCTGTCAATAAAAGATCATTTGAGTATATACATAGGGGAAATTCAATTATTCATATGTGTTGAAACTATGATAAAATTCGATTCTAAAGAAAGATTAAGTAAGGCGAACTTACAATTACTTTTACAGTGTTTTGGTTGCTATAAATTTATCTTCAACGTTCATCAGTTCAGTTTTCAATAAATAAATACTAAATAATTGCTTTAAAATAATAAAAATATATAATTTAAAATATTTAATAATTTTTAGAGGGTAAATAAGTATTGTAAGTTTAGTCAGCTAAAAAATACACAGTATATCACTTTAATGGGATTGCATTATAAAGCTTCAAAATGAACATATTAGTTTATATTTTCACTTGTTTAATGTGCCAATAAAGAGCAAGAAAGAGGAAATAGAGATAATTTTTTATTGCATGCAATATGAAATATCAAAATCCTTGAATACTTTTAGAATTTTTATACATCTGATCACTGAATTGCACAAGGTATGAAATATAAACTTACTTTAATTTAAAAATAATAATAATAATTCTCTTTTTTAATTTTATTACGAATATCAATTTTGGTTTTAAATTAATTAAATTTGATTTTAAATATAGGCAATATTTTAACATTACATTATTTGAAAATCCAAGAGACCTGAGAAAAAAACTCAACTTAAGACAAATTTTTTTTAAAATGTATTAGCCAATTATACTGTATTTCTATGATGAAAGGGGAAAAATGAATTAGTGTACTTTTAAGTATTTCAACTGAAAAAGAATAATTTTAAAATTGACTTATATGGTTAAATTGTATTGTTTCAAAACTTGTTAGATATTCAGCTATGTTATATAATGACTTTGTTTATTATGTTTGTCTATTTAATGTAGCTCTTACTTCAATTAAATTAGAAATTTCATTACTTGAACATCAAATAATAAATTATCAACATATATTTGTTATAACTAGCATAATATATAGCAGATAAAGCATATAAACTGTCACATATTTCATTCTAGGGATTAATTTCAGGCAATAAAACCACTTGTTAAATTAAATAGTTTTTTATCTTTTGCTAAATGGGGAAAATTAAGGTTACTTTAAATATATAAATCAAATCATTGACCAAAATAATCTGTGCGTAAAGCAATGGGATCAAGGGGAAAAAATCTTTAAAAGTTGTGGGCTGTATGCTTTATAGTTTTATAAGTATGCCATATATACTTGTGTGAGGACATCCTTTTTGGGTTCATGTTTAAAATGTTGTGGCTTTTCATAAGCTGTACTGTTTTTTACATGATGATCTCTCTTTAACTACCAATATAGGAGACTTTCTCTAAACTGATACTTATGGGACCACAATTTGTCAGATTATAAAGTTCTGAACTATGAAGAATTATATAGACATCACTGAATTATACAATTTTCTTGTATCTAGAAATGAGTCAATTATATGCTAAGGAGAAAATATATATTGAAGTATTTAATAGGAGCCCATTAAATAGACAAATCATGTACTGAAAGGATAACCACCCATATAGAAAAGTAACTATTTTGCTGTAAGCTTTCTGTATAAAAGCAGCTTAACTGTCAATATCTTTATTCTCTTAACAAAATAACTATTTATCTTTACTGTTATCTCTTACAACAAAATCAATTTTATCTTATTTCTTACGACGAAGTAACTATCTGTAATATCTAACTTTTCTTTTCCCAACATAATTCTCTTGCTTTAAGCATTTTCATATCAAATTTGTATCACTCTCACTTACAATTCTTAATTTATGAATTTTGAAACTGCAACTTTATAACTACGCTAAATGCTTCTATGAAATAAACTGTTTCTTCCTTTCTTCAACATAATGCCTCTTATAAATAATAAAAAAATATCAAAAGTTTGTCAATAAAACTTCAAAACCTTTATATTATTAAGCCTTATTATCATTTTCTTTCCTTCTCTCATCTTGCGAAATTTTACTTCCTTATTTTTTGCAGTTATCCTCCTGAAAGATATTTTTATAATATTTCTACTCTTTCAAATTTTTTAGAAATAAATACATTCCCAACTCTCTTGATATATTTATTTACTGAATTAAATAATTTGTAAGTGTTAACCATTAATTTTTTCAGCAACGCAAGGAAAATGTGTAAAATTATCTTAAATATTTCATGTCTCAATATACTTTTAATAAAAAATTTTAATTTTTGTCATGAATGGTATGTTTTTACCTTTTTGTATTTATTGTATATATTGTCTCTGTCTTCTTTGTTACTCTGAAAGTGAGAGGGAATGTATTATAAGAATGAAATTTTGTTATACTTACATATAGTCAAACTTGACAGATTAATAATTTAATGAAATAAATTAATTAAATTTGTCTTATAATCATATTAAAATTATCTAAATTTTAGATTAAATGTCAAATTCATATTATTAAAATGACATCATAAGGGATAATGCACAAAACAGTCAATAAAAATTATGAAGTAATAAAATTTAACTAATTAGTTGAATAAACTAAAATTTTATTCATTAACCTTGAATACTTAAAATTAAAGAATTTTGATCAAAAATGGAATTTGTTATAAAGAGGCTTTACAAAAATAAAGTGTACTTGAAATGATTTTTTTTCTTGGTAATCCAAGTAATAATTTATTTTTCCTTGAATTAAAATAATAAAAAAATGTAAAAAAAAAGCTTTTAGGTTTACAGATTAATTTCTAATGATATAATTAAACAAAATTAATAATAATTATAAAGTTAATACACTTATGATTAAAATATAATAATAATTTAAATTGATAAAAAGTAATGTAATAAAAAAAGGATTTGAAATTTCCTTTATTATTTTAATAATCTTGAATTTAAGAAAATCAGGTGTTATATCTTTCTTGATTACCAAGGAAGTTACCTAATGAACTTCATTTTATAAAATAACATTTTCTAAATGAAAAAATATAAATTTGATAAAATATGATCTATTAAACTAGCAACATAGATAAAACCACTTAGAAATACCTGTTCATTTCTGAATATCAAAATTGGTGAAATTTGAGTTCTGAAACATTGCTCTTTTAATAATTTCTTTTTTAGAATTTACAAATGGTAAATAAATAAAATATCAATTTTGTTCCTTCTATACAGATGAAATTTAAGAATCTAAACATCAATTTGATTTGTCATTGAGGAAAAAAATTAAATATTAATATTTAACAGTAATTCTTATAGAAACTTAAAAAATTTTGATACAATTATGTATGTACATTCCATTAGTTTTATTTTTCATTTTTAAAATTGTAGTTTTTTTTTTTGTGTGTTCTATATTTTTGTGTAGTAATGTAAGATAAACAAAATTTTTGAACTAATAATTGCTTCTTATATTCGCAAACAAAAATTGAGAGGAGTGACAGAATTTATGTGCTTGTTTCAGTTAAGATTACTTTGTTTCTAATCATGTTGAAAATAAAGTACGTAAAGTGTATGAAATAAGTTTTTTTTTTTCATTATAATTTATTTTTAAAAAAATTCTAAATTGAACATTGCTTTAGAAAAAAAATATATAAAAAACATGGTGGGAGTGGAGAATGCTTTCTTTCCTAACTTTTACCATTTTCATCTTATATCTACTATTAATGACTTACTCATTTGTATATGTGTTTACCAAAAGCAAAGTATAGTTATCAAGAGTTATGCAAGTGAGTGAACTCTAGACAAGAAAAGTTTGAAATTTTAAATTATCTTTACTTTATAGTGATTTTTTTTCAATCAAGAAATTACTTACTTTCTAGTTATAGCTATTAAAACTATACAAAATTCGACTATAAATATTTTAGATGAGCTGTTAAAAGGAATGATTTATTAAATTATCACAATCAAAGAGAGGAAGTTGATTTCATAAGAAAACTCATTTGAAATATTTAATCTGTCATTTTCAAATTCTCAGTGTATTTCAAATAAGATAGAAGGAATGTTGAAATTAAACAGATTTTAATATTTAATAACTGTACCTAAAAAAAGATTTTTTATTTATGTTATATTTTTTTAAAAAAATTATTTTGTAAGTATAGTTTCCTTATAATCAATGTAATCTTCTGTAAAAAAAAAATCTTTAAATGCCTTAATATATTTGATTCTTTCCTGTTTATTTCTAGCCTGCTTTCAAAGTGTTAACAAGATTTCCCTGATGGATAATTTTAATATTATAAGGCAGCTTGGTGAGGGGTCATCTGGTTCTGCATTACTAGTCCAAGATATTGTTTCTCAAAAGCAGTTTGTTGTTAAGAGAATACCTCTGTTGAATCTGAGTGAAACTGAAAAAGAAGAGGCTATGAAAGAAGTTGAAGTTCTTTCTCAAATGAAACATCCTAATATAATCACATATCATAAATCTTTTGAAGAAAATGGCAATTTATATATTGTTACAGATTATTGTGATGGTGGAGATTTGTATTCAAAAATAAAAACACAGAAAGGTGCATATTTTAATGAGGATCAGATTCTTGATTGGTTTGTACAAATATGTTTGGCAGTTAAACATGTACATGACAGAAGAATTTTGCACAGAGACATTAAAACACAAAATATTTTTTTAACAAAATCAGGTATTGCTAAATTAGGAGACTTTGGTATTGCTCGTATATTAAACAATACTTCAGAACTTGCTCGTACATGCATAGGTACACCTTATTATCTTTCCCCAGAAATATGTGAAAATAGGCCATATAATAATAAATCAGATGTTTGGTCTCTTGGATGTGTATTATATGAACTAACCACTTTGAGGCATGCATTTGAAGCTAAAAATATTAAAAATTTGGTGCTCAAAATTGTTAAAGGTTCTCTTCCTCAAATTCCAGATATTTATAGTGCAGAGTTGAAAAATCTTCTAGCTCAAATTTTTGTTAGGAATCCTTATGAAAGACCATCAGTGAATGCTATATTAAGAAAACCTATTATACTCGAGCGTATTTGCAAATTTTTAAATGAGTCAAAACTGAAAGAAGAATTTAACAAAACATTGCTTCAGAAAGCCTCAAGTAAGGTACCATCAAAGAAACCTCGACAACAAAACATGAAGATAACAAATCCTGCTGCTAAGTATGGAGTTTCTGTTGCAAGGAAAAAACTGTCAAAACCAAATTTAAGAAAAGATAGCCAGAAAGGAAATGAAACAAATATAAGTTTAAAGCAAACAGTTTATAGCAAGATGCCATCAGCTGCATTCAAAAGCAAACTAAATGTAAGTAAAAACACTAAATATTCTTCAGTGAACCCAATAAATAAAAATCAGCATTCAAAAAATTATTCTGGCAAAACTTTTTGCAATAAAGAAAATGAACCATCTGTAAAAATAGAAAATTTTTGTACAGAGCTTTCAAATTCCAATAAATCTATTCTTGAGCTTTCTTCTATACAGTTTTGTGAAGCATCTCATAAAATTAATTTTCCTTCCCTTTTACCAGAAAGTAAATGTGTATCATTTGAAACAGTTTCAAATATTTCTCATGGCACAGAAAGTTCTGAGGTAATGTTATCACCAAGCAAATCAAATTCTTTTTCTAGTTATTTTGATTCTACATCTCAGAAAACAGCATATGAAGTGAACCTGCCAATTATTAAACAGTTTGTTAATCAAAGATCTCAGTGGTCTAAAGCTACTTCTGATTTTTTAAGTAATTTACCTCTTGAAATGACTGGTTCTGAAATGGAAGCCACTACAGAAAATGACCAAGTTATAATCCATCAATGTAGACCCCACTCTGCTCCTCATATAAGTAGAAATGCTTACCTTAATTTAAATAAAGAAGTGCCTCTGTCAAATCCAATTGACAAATCTGTATTTGGTACTGCTCATCCGAAAATCAGCACTTGTATTAATCATTCATTTCAGTTGAATACTTTGATGCCTTATTCATTAAAAGTAGAAGAATGTGCAAAGAAACAAGTAGATAGACATGAATCTAATAATATATTTCTAAAACAAAATGAAGAAAATCCTGAAAATAAAGCTAATTTTTCTTATAATAAAATTGCAAACATTCAGTGTGACAATTCTAGTATCTTAGATAATGTAGCCCAAAATACTCCAAAAGGAGATAATATCAGTGCTGCTCTTATATCAGGTTATAAAACATTTAAAGTCAATTCACCTAAGATTCAAAAAAAAGTTGTCACTCAAATGAACTGCAATTCAAATCCATCATTATTAAAACAAGATATAACATCTTTACCTACAATTCAATCAGAGGTTATAGCACCTACTAATGAATTTAAAACTTTTTATATCAATACTCCAATATGTTTCAAAAATTCAGTTGATATTCATTTACCAATTGTTGCAGATCATTCAGAACTTCATGAAAAGGACAGAAATAAAACATATCTGGTTAAAAAGAGCAATTGTTGTAATATAAGCAACTCTATTCATTTGCCTACACTAACTGAAGAAAAAGCTGAGAACTTGGACAATGAACTATATCCTAACTATGCTAAAAGTTTTAATCATAATGATTCAGTTGAAAAAAAGGAAATTGTAGGTAATAATTTACAAATCCAACATGAAAATGTTACCAATGATAATTTATTAGAAAATGTAGATATTTTGCCCTCTAAACATCCTGCATATTTTGGGACTATTAATAATGATAAAATAAATAATAATACTTCTGATATCTCATGTAAAGAGTTTGTATCAAAGGAAAAACAAAATATTCTATTATCCGAAACTAAAGTTGATGTTGGTATCCAGTGTGATATGAATTCACTTAGATCATCTATTAAAAGACATAGTGATGAGTGCATTTCAGATACAGAAGTTCCATCATTTTACTACAGTATTAGATCATTCACAAATCAATTTAAGAAAGATTCAAAACATATTTTCTTATCTCTTCCTGATTTAAGAATTTTGGATTGTACATCAAGATCATCTTGCTTAGAAAATCTACCTAGTAATTCATCTATTTCTTTAAATGATGTAAGTTTTGATCATTTTAAATTAAATGTTTTTTTATTCTCTCATTATTTCTTTCATAAGCACCATATAAATTGTTTAATTTGATTTTATATTAAATAAATTCTCTTATAAGAACTTTAAAGGAATGATAATCATAGTTTATTTCTCTCATAATGAATCTGTTCAATCTATTTCTGGAGAAATAGAAAGAAGAAATGTATGCTAAGTGAAACTAGATTCTTAAGAAAATTATTCTCTTCCATTCCAATCCATTCTTTCATTATTTAGAATAAAAGTTATTTAATACTTTATAAAATGAATATGCTTATTTTATAAAGGGAAAATGAGACAAAAGTAATTTCTATACTTATTTCTTATAAATATATTTATCACTGATAATTTATAAATATACAACTTTCAAATATTTTCATCTTATTCATATCAGTGTTTTCAGTTTATTAAGCTTAACTTTTAAATAATTTATTTGTGATAAAAAATTTAAATAAAATTCTAGAAATAACTGTAAGTAAATAAAGCTTTATTTTCTTTTGCCACTAAAATGACATGTTTCTTTTTCTTTCTTTTTTTCAGATCAAAAGTCCAGATTCTTCAGAGATTTTTCATACTGCTTTATCTATACAACAAGACAGTATTGAGGATAATGATGATTCAGATCTCTTTCATTTGTGCCAGTCTTTGAGACTAATTTTGAAGCAATCACAAAATCTTGATTCAAGATCAATTTGCAGCTCTTGGTCATTAGGTAATCATAAAAGAGTTGATTCTGTGATATATTACTGTAATTAAATTCTTATTTATTGAAAAAAATTGCAAAATAATGTAAGCTAAAGCATTGACTAATTTGAAATAAACTGTGAAAAATAGTTTTTATTTTCTAAATATAATGAATCAAAATTGCAAAACAATGAAAACTATGTATTGTTTGGTGGAATATTGGACTGAAATTATTTACACTGTATAATAATTTTAGAAAAATAACTTGTAATTATTTGCAAATAAAATTAGAAGATTTACTATATGTGTATTAAAAAAATATGTTCAAAAAATTTAAAGAATTTTTGAGAGATTAATGGTTTGTTTAAGAGGTATGTCTAAGCTGCAAATGCTTTGTTTTTTTTATAGGTGTAATTCTTTTACACTATTAAGAAACAAATAAGATTTATAATCATATTTGCTAAAATGTAATAGATTTAATTAGTAATATTATGCTGAACATAAACATTTCTAAATAATTTTTAATGAAAGCTGAATGTAGAAACTCAAATTAATGATAAAGTTAATTTTAGATATGAAAAGTCAATAGTTTTCTTTTTTATAATAAATATATATTTAAAAAATCATTTTTTATAATTTTAATGTATATCAATCATATTGTTGAATAATTAATTCTTTTATTAAAATTAAAATTTTTGAATGTAGAAATGAAAAATCTATTTTATTTATGAAAAATAAACTTTAAAATAATTATGGTCTAATTTATTTTCTTAAAAATATTTTTTCGTCTCTTGTTTATTGGGAGGTAGAAGTGGAAGTAAAATAAAATATAGGTTTTAAAAGTACCCTTTAACTATATATACCTTTGTCATTTTGTATTATTGTTGTTATATAAAATTATCTTTTCCCTCATTTCTAGAGGAAAGTATTGATCCCTTTGGTGAAATTGAACAAATGCGTGTGGATTTAGAAAGAAAACTTGGGTTGGATGTTTTTCTAAAAGGTAAACTCAATTGTAACTTGATAATTTTTCCTTATATAGCTTGATAGTAACTTTCATTATTTGTCTGAAACTCCTGATCTATAATGTATTCTGAATTTTGTACTGTGAAAAAATTAATTTGATGGTAAAATTAATTTTTGTATATGCTTTTGTGATTTTTTATTTTTGGATTTTTTGCTATGATTTATATTTTTTATGAAACATATGTCTACTAAGGGGTAATTAGTAGTTTTACCAAAAAAATAATTTTTAATAGTTCAAACCTAAAATTTATTTCTTATAAATCTCAGCATCAATCATTGAAATAATATTAAGTTTTGTGCTCTTATTTTGTCTCAAAATTAATTTTCTTAACATTTCATTGACAAACTTTCAAATTACATTATACATGTAATGCTAAAATATATAATCCATGAAATTTTAGACAGTAGAATTTGCTTGTTCTTTTAATTACTTTCTTGAAATATCATAAACAAATCATTATGAAATGTAGTAACAAAGCTTGGAAAAATAAATGGGGAACTCAAATAGGCCTCTTCAATTTCTAACATAGTATTGACAGTACGTTAAATGGAAAAATCTATAATAATTTGCTATATTTGTAATTAACTGTTAATAAAAGATTTATTATTATTATTTTATTTCTAATTATTATTATTTTATTTCTAATTATTATTATTTTAACACTAATTATGAAAATTTTCATACATTTTAAGTATCTTCAAATAATCTGAAAAGCATACTTTTTACACTTTAAATTTCTATAGTAATATACTTTTAGAAGCTGGTTGTAGAATTAAGCATAGATGAAAACATAAGTTTATATTTGAATACAATATTTATATTATTCCCTGCTTCATAGTATGGATTCAAAAATTCATTGTAGCTCTTTTTTGACTATTGATTTATATTTTATTTTGTGCATGCATGCATGTAACTTTATTTAAAATTTTGTTCTTGGCTTGTGTAGAATTATTTATTATTTGAATAAAACATTTGTATTCATGGCTTTTTTAAATTTGTGAAAAAAAAATCATTGGTCTCTAGTCTTAAGAAATCTGATGAATTTTTATTGAATTTATAATAAAGTTGCTTTTTCTTTATCAATGCATTTAAAAAAAATTGTTTTATTTATTTAAAAATATCCTTTCACTTTTTTTTCTGAGCAGTGAATGAGTATATATTAAAAAATAATATAAAGATAAACAATTCTTTATAACAATTAATTATTCATTGATTAATTAAAAATATAATGAATAGTACCTTGTTTTTAATATGAAAGAGTGATCTCCTTTAATGCTGTTATTTTTTTTTATAAATGTTCTACTAATTTAATCTTGCTATTCTATGATACCAAGGGAGAAATAAGAATTGTACATTAATTCTAATTATGGGAATTTAATAAATATGCTATGTATTCTAAATTTAAATAAAAAAAATCATTTATTCCTATTTTTGTTAATTATAATGATCTTTTTTATAGTTTATAAAAAGATGCTTTTACTTTTTGAAAATGGAAAAGATGAGATGTCCCAAGATAGAAATTACATTTCTTCGTTACTAAAACCTGGATCTGAATATTTAGCAAATGATATACTGAATTTAATAATTAAAGAGGAAATTTATATTAATGGCTTTTTAGATAAATAAGTAGCCAAGATAGCTATATATATATATATTTCATTTAATTCATTTATTGTATAAATTAATCAAATTTCTTTATTGACCTAGAGTTGTAATTGAAATTTATATCAATATTTTTAGGATAAAAGAAATACATTATTATTAGATATCAGAATCATGTCAGTATGACTATATGTTGGATTGCTTGTGTAATCTAAAAATATTTCAAAATGGTAAAAACTGATAGATTAGAAGGTAAAATATTTTTGAATACTGTACTAATACAGTTCACTTTTTCAAATTTATTGTAAAATTTGTAAATTAATCAAAATTAGAATTTGTAATTAATCTAACTCAGAAAATATCTGAAATTTTATAAAAAGACAGAGCTCAAGAAAGTATTCACTAAGGGTAATTTTGTATTTATTGTATGCTATATTTGTTTTAAAAATGTAATAAATAATTAGTATTACATATCATGTCATATCATCCACTTAATGAACTGCCCTTGTTGAGCTTTTGCATTATAGATAAAAATAGATTTTAATATAAACTGTTTTAAAATGTATGTAAAATTTCAGAGTTAACAGTATTAATTTTATATGTGAATTACTGTTAACTTCATTTAAAGTTAATAATTAATCTATTTTGAATATTAAAACTTTTTATACATAAAAGATAAAAGTTAAGTTTTCAGTCATTTTATAATTAATAATTTCTTGAACTGGTGAATTGTTTTATTTTCTTAAGACATGTACTCGCAAATTTTACTGACCAATAACTATACTCTTTATTTAAGCATTTGCTTCGTAAGCACTTTTTTTTATCACTTATCAATACTATAAAAGTGCATTTTGTTTTTACACTTTTAATTGGTAGCAGTTAAACATAAATTTGTGGTAATTTTTTAAAATTTTATTTGGAAATAATTTAAAATTATATTGAGACCTTTTATGCAATTTTTCATGTAAAGATAATTGAATTGCATATTTGAAAAATTTGCCATTTGCAAAAATGTATATGAGTTCTTTGTTTTCTAATTTTTATTGCTTACTTAAAATTGCTTTTAAGTGAAATGTATAATATTTATAAATTGTTTTTAAATTAGGAGTGTAGCATGAAAATGCAAAATAATATTTAATAATAAATTTCTTTTTAATATTGATATTATTTATTTTGTATATTTAATTTTGTGTAAACTGAATTAAAACTAAATGCTTCATTTTTTCCCCCTTTTGAAAGTATTTTTTTTAGTTGCATGATCTGTAATGTTATAATTTAATTTTTTATTATAATGACAAAAAGTGTGCTTAAAATTTCAAAGAAAAAAAAGTTTGTAATTTTGATGAAGAAATAAAATTCCCTTTTAAGTATTTGTACCAGCTTCTTATTAATATATTAAAATTAAAAATGTATATTAATACTCCATAATATAATTTTAATCTTCTTTTTTTGTCATCTTATTTGAAATCATACCATTGTCAATTATAGTATTCTAGTCAACATTGTTTGAATGTACAAGATAAATAAAGTTTTCTTATCTTTCTGAAATGTTTTATATTTTATTTTTAAAGTGTCTTCAATTCTTATTTTCAATCAAAATTATAAAATTGATAGATGTCTTAAACAATTTCCTGGGGCATCCATTTGAGTCTTTTGCCAAACCATAACTAGCCATAGCCATAATTTCTATTGACTTTCTAGATGTATTATTTGTGAACTTAAAAAACATCAAAACAGCAACTTTGATGAATTCTTTGAAGCGAGGACAAACATTTTGAAAATCAAATGTTTTATCATATATTAATTTTTAAAGTATATTTGATAAAGTTGAATAGTGTAATTTTGATTTTATATGTTTCTGTGTCTCTCTAAATATCTGACAGTACAAATGTTATTTAGATAATTTTTTAATTCAAAGATGCATAATTTTTAAAAGTTTCAAATTGTTCTCTAAAATAGTAAATTACTAAGATTAAATTAAAAATAATTCTTAACTTTTTAAATTTGTCCTTAATTATGATTATACCATAATTATATCAATTAACAGAAATATGCAAATATATTATTTTTGATTATGATTTTATGCTCAAAGCATTCTTATATCTTCATTTCTTGAAATTTGTTATGTTTACCTAATGTTTTGAAAGAATGCCCTAAAAGTTCTAAATCTTTGTTCAACTTCTATCACAAGATTCACTTTTTCATTTGGATGAATTATCTGAATTTGAAAATATTCAAAATTATATATAAATAAAATAGTTAGCAAACTGAGTATATTGACACAAAACTTATTTTTGTATATTGTAGCTGAATTCTTAGTAATATTTCCAACCAACAAGTCGACTATTTTGCAAATGCAACTTTTCTTATATTTGTTTTGAGACAATTGAGAATATAAAAAAATTCAGAAATGCAAGACTTCATATTTATATATTATTGCATTTTATTTTCTGACATAAGTAGTGTAAAATAACATATAAAATTACTTATTCTATTATTTGCTAGGATTTTAGCAAAATTTAAATCAATAATAATTGTATGTTAATTTATGAAGATAATTTTTTACTGCAATATAAAATGGGAAAGAGTTGTAGAACTTTTTTAACCACTCATTATGTTAATGCTAATTTTTGAATGTTTAAATTATGCTTCATAACTAGAAAATCTTTGAAAGTTTTAATAATATAAGTAGGTCACTAGGATTTTCCCCCCCTAAATATAGAGATTATTTTTGCATAAAGATCAAATATATTTTCAATTTTTCAAATAAATGATTCTAACTGAAACAAAATTTTTAATTCAGTACTATAAAAATTTAAAAAATACTATCTAGAATAAAAATTAATTTAAATATAAAAACAGTATCTTAATTCTCAGAAAAAAGCAAATTATTGTTAGTTCCTCTTGACTTTTTCTTTCTCTATGGAGAATTTTCTTCTTCAAGGAAAGCTTTCATATGTTTCTTTACAATATCTGTTTCCAAACTTTTATAAAATGTGACCGTATTAAAAAACAAAATTTACACAATGTCCAAACTTATGGCTTCATTCCTAAAATAGCATTTTGTAAAACCATGATAAATTAAATTCAAATTTTTACTCGACTTGGCTACTGATGAGAATTGTTATTATACATTGGAACTTCTTATGGTAAAAAAAAATATAGTATAGCAAATAGCTAAAGTTTCAATCTTAATTTAAAATTTATTCCTTAATTTAATTTCATATAATTTGAGCCTTTAATATTCTAAAGGTTTTAGTAGAGAACAACTAATAATTCACATCCTTCCCTTCTTCAAATAAGAGAATTTTTTTCATCAATTGAATATAACAGTTAAGAAATTGGCAATGTGCTATTTACTTCGTACTGTCATCTTAATTCTATATCCTTGCTATGCTGTTTATCGATAATTTAAATTACTAATTTACATACTATATTGAAAATTAGCACTCCATTTATATAAACAAATAATTGCATTTTAGACTTAAATTCATTAATCAAATTGAATTCTACCAAATAATTAAAACATATGATAGTTACAAAGTCAGTAATGATGCTCACAAAAGAAAATTGATACTAAATAAAGATAATTAATGATGCTATCAAAATTTACTTAAAAAATTTTGGAGTATATTTTAAAATGTTAAACATGCTCTTTAATATAAAATAATAACTAAAAAAATATTTAAAATTCATAATGTAATTGGCCATAAAAGCCATATATATATATATATATATATATATATATATATATATATATATAGAAAAATAAATAATAAATTTAAAAAAAAACAGAAGAAACAAGAGAGAAAAAAATATATGTAAGTGAAAAAAGGAGAAATCTAGCCTGATGACTTTCTCAAGGGTCACCATCAGGCAAGGATTTCAATAAAAAGTGAAATTTTTTTTCTGTAAAGAGTTAGACTATAGTCTAAAAAATTAACACTTTTATGACCCAAAGAATTCCAATCTATTATATACCTCTTTAAAAATGTTTCCATATATATATATATATATATATATATATATACACTCAAAAGGTTTTGTTCAAATGCAATATGAAAACAAGAAGTTTAATTTTTGTAAATCAAACAAAAGAGTAGAATATCTTAAAAATTCATAATGTCATATAATATATTTGTTTAGTTTTACACTCCTAAATAACAGAATTTTTTTGAATGTCTAATTAGATTATAAAACATTTTTTAAATGTGATGTTTTTTGCTTCTTATTAAGAGCTATCAGTATTAGATATCTGATTTTTTTTCTTTTCAACAGTTAGTTTTAAAATTTAATAATGAATATTCTGCAAATATATCTACCTTATGAAGAACAGGATTAAAATGAAAATGTTAAAAAGGCATTATGATATTGTGAAAAGATATTTAAAATTAACATCACTATAGCTTTATTATTGCATTGAATGTACATCACCATGTAAGTACTAATTTTAAGCACTTATTAATGGTGAAAAGCAAGCACAAACACTCGATGAAAGAAAATAAAGTACAGGATTTGAGAAATGATAAATGAAACAAATGAATTTCAGATGTCAGGCAAACTTCCCACCACACACTTTTTAAGTTTCAAAAATAAAAAAAAACACTATTCACAAAAATATGTATTCACTTGTCGAATCTGGGCAAAACTGGTAATATAAGATTTCCAAAAGACGAATCTTGAGGGATGAAGTTAGCAAATGAATTTGCATGAGCATGTTGCATAGCTGTTCTTTGATTCTTATTAAGATTCTGATAATCTAGAGACGCTGCAGTTTGCATCGGTGACATAGAAGAACTACTAGAACCAGGAGTAATACTTGGCGATAAAGGTGCAGTAGAACTCGTCGGAGTATTGTTTAGACTTACGTTAGCAGCTTGCTGCTTCAGCATCAGTTTCTTTTTCTGAAGTTGAACTTCCTCTAAAACTTTTCTATTTTGTTGCTCTTGTTTAGCACTTGGAGGTTGAAAGGACATACTTTATTTATTTTCGTAAAATTCACAAATTATATGAAATAGATATTGATTTTATCGGCGACGTAATTGCAGATTAACCTTTTATAGTCGGAACAAGGTTTGTTTACAAGCATGTGAATCGCAAGAACGCTATTTGTTGCCATTTCATTCCTCCTAATAAGCGAATGATGAAATCCCAGTTAATTTTCTTAAATAGAATCTATCTTTACATATTTTACTGTCTTATTTATTAAAAAAATAATAGAAACATTTAAAATTAGACTAAAAGAATCAACCTTATTAACATATAAACAAAGTCCTCTAAAAGAATTTCTAATCAACAGCTGTCACATTTTCTTACTTTGTTATTAAAATATTACTGGTTTGAAACTGTAATATGAACTCCCAAGATATGTATTCCAATCACAAAAAAATATTTATCGTTTATAAATAGTTATTCTTGAATCGTAAGCATCTCTTTTTTTCTCATTGCTAGCGCCATACGTGGAAATAAATAAAAACGTAATAGTTCCCGGTTTCAATCACATATCTTCTCTACAATACCGTAGTAATGTTGTGTTTTTATTGTATAGAAATCCTTCTGTCAACGGTTTACTAATTTTTACTGTTTTGATGTATTATTAGGTGTGAAAGAGTTATCGCCAATATTTTATTACAATGCAGGCTCCTAAAACTGGTAAGATATGAAATCAACCTTTATTTTGGTTCAAGTTATTGCTACTTTTTTATTGATTTTATAAAGCACATTTTAAATGTCTGTTTCGTATTTTTTTAAAGATGAATTTGTTTAATAAATGAATTAGTAAGGAATTTCTACAAGTACGTAAAACATAATAAACGTTAAAAATTGACTATTCGAATTTGTATTTTTTAAAAACTGTTTAGTGAAAAAATGAATAAGATTATTATTAAATGTGGATATTTAAGTGATCTTTATTTAGCCACCTTAGGTAATTTTTGCGTATGTTAAAAATAATTTCCTAACAGTATTATTTATTATACGTAAGTTTTGAATTTCTATTTAAATGGTAATAACCATATTATCTCTTAATCCAAAACTAAATTCTGCAATGACTAATATTGGTGCTATTAAACACCGGTTCATTTGAATTTACCTGAAGTTTCAGTTTACGAAAAATCTACAGTTCCTCGAAAAAGAGCATTTGAAACAATCTCTTCCATTTTCTTTCTTCACTTTTTTTCACAAATTACGTTGTAAATATTATTTTTAAAATAAATTAGATTATAAGAAGAAAAAAACACTCTCACAAAATAATAATAATAATGTTTAATCAATGAAAAATTTATAGTCTTTTGAAATTTATTTTATTTGGCAAATTTTAGGCATGTTAAATAATTTTTTTTAATAATGAATTTAACTACTCTGAGTGTAATTATGTTTATTAATCGTCACAGATCAAGAAACAAATGAAAGAGTAGATATGAAATTTTTACAAATATCTTAATTTATGTAATGAAAATTAATTTGTGTTAGTTTTTTTTAACATTTAGATTTGTTTAGTTTACGTGTAGTTATAAATGATTGTTTTTAAAGTTTGGAAAGTAACTTCGATATTACTTTCAAAAACACTAAAAAAAGGCACAAAGAAGAAATTATTATGCTCTCTGCCAAAATTATATGTTTATATATATAATATTTTATGTAGTTAAAAACTCATCAGCTTTCATTTATAAGTGATGAGGGACTGCATCCTGTAGGAAATCTATGCTATTGTTTAAACCAATTATTAATATCATTTTAACAGGTAAAATGAGTTTGAATAAATATTTTAGGTAGAGTTGAAAAAAAATCTATTTTTACTTTCAGAAAATAGGTGGGTTTCCCCCCCCCCCCTTTTAAAAATGAAAAGTTAATTGACAGTAGCAAATATTTCATTAATTTTATATATAAATATATTTAGTTGAAAAGTTATAAATATTTGTGACATATAATTATAAATTGTTTGGAATTTATGAATAATCATGTTATGAAATTTAATTTGTTAATAATAGAATTATAGTATGTAATGAAATATATTCTGCAAATATTTAGATTTACTTTTTTATTCTTCAAAAGTTTTTGTTGTGTTTGCAGTTAAAATAAAAAAAAAATTATGATCTACTGTTTTAAATTACAACAGTTTGAAATTTTTAACTTTTAAAGTAGTCAAATAAATCATCACCAGTAAAGTTAGACCTGTTTTTACATTTATTTTCATCTTCATATTTATAACAATAATATTATTGTAATATGCTTAATAAAAAATATATTTCAGTTATTTTATATAAATAAATAATTTACCATAGTTTTTGGATATTTTGTGAACAATATAAATATAATAAAAATTCTTTACCAAGATAATCTACAACTCATCTTATTTACGAAAATAGCAATGTATAATGAATTTTAAAAAAATAATAATAATATGTGCGTGTGTGTAACACATAATTGTTGTTTGAAGCATAGTCGGAATCATGACCAAAATCAGGGAAAAGACAAGTTGAATTTTTAAATTCATTTTATTCTCGCCTGGGGAAAGCATGATCTATTTACAAGTGTCAAAGACAAGGCACGTCCTCTCCTCTAGTAACATAACACAAAAGCAGATTAGCATAAAAGAAAAAAATTACTATCCCTTGTCTTATATACCATACAATTTCGATAGGGAAAATATTTATTCACATTGCTTATATACAATGGGATTTCAATACGAATTGTCACGCACGTCAATTCTGGTAAGGGAAACGCAGGGAACTTTTAAAAGAATGTGCTTGGCTGGACAGTTTTTATCCCTTTACAGAGTGTGCAAATTGTCAGCTTTAAGCTGATTCAGCAATTTTACAAAGCTTCAGTTGAATTAATTAAAAAAAAAGGAATGGGACCAGAAAATAAGAAATTATTTTAGTAAGAAGTTAATATATTCTAAACTAAGCTAAAACTTGAGAGATTAATTAGAATTGAAATTAAAGTTATATATATAATATGTATATTTATATATATATAATATACAAATTGTGAATGAAATTTTATCAAAAGTATTTTACCCTGCATAAAAAATTTACTTAAATGCTGCATGCAGTTTAAACCTTATTTGTTCTGATCATTTTGTATCTTTTCCTGTTCTGTTGAATCGGTTTTAAAAATTCCGAAAAAAACTAAAAGTGAAATATATAACTAAAAAAGCCTCCTCCCTTTGCTAAAAATTGTTCCATTTCAATGTTCAATTAAAAAAAAATCCATTTTCTGATTTCATAAATGCAATTTATTTAGAAATTTTACATTGCAATTCGATAAAAATTCAAATAATTTCTAAAAATTGTGATTTGTAAGAGAATCAATCTAATTGACTGTTGGATGTAAGAGGAAAAAAGGAAAAGAAATTTGTAAATATGTAAAAACCACAGTGATTATTTTATTATATTGTAGTGTAACAATGGTCTGAAATTTTTAAGAAAAATAATGATTAGTTGCCATATGCAATGAAAATAAATTGCTGTAATTAAATACAAAATGTTTGCTACATTGAATTTCTTGCTTGATCTGTCTATAAACTTAAATAGTGTGGGTTGGAAAGAAATCTTAATTTAACCAAAGTAACAAAGAATAGAAGATGGTAAATTATTTGGTACTTTTCCATTGGCCGGGCAACAGTGAAAAAAAGTCAAATATTGTAGAATTCCACCAAATTTCTTACACTGATTTTAAAGCAAAAAATCACCAAATAATGTAGAATTCTGTTAAATTTTTTTGGTGATTTTTGCTGCTGCCCAGCTAACAGAAAAGTACCAAATATTTATAATTTTCACTGATAAATCTGTCAGTTTTGATATTTCTGCTATATTCATATGTCATATGTGTTGTAGGAGCAATTACTCTCTAAAGATGTAATAATAGTTAAATCATATCTAAAATTTGATTATATCCATCAATGTCATGTGGTTAAAGTTACCAATAACATGTAGTTAGTACACTAGTTCCTTTTTTTAGTAAAATTTTGAAACTTTTTCATTTTAAAATTGGTAATTTAATTGTCAGAAATGATTATTTAATTTGAATATTTTTAAACTGTATCTATTTGTGGTCTTAAAGTGATTGGAGCTCAATATTATCTATAAGGGAAGGTAGGAAATAATAAGTAAATAAAGTATGCTTAAATAATAATTATTAAAAATTATTTAACTGTAGGAATATGTATTTATACACTTTTAATGAAACATGAGTATAAGATTGTTTCTATATATTTTTGCATGCTGTAATTTTAAATATAACAGTAGTATTAGTTAATAATTTAAAAAGTCCTGATTGAACCTATATCTTTTTTTTTATTTGCATGCAGTTATTTGTTTTGAATGAAACTTTTGAAATTAAAATCCCTACATTTTATTTTTAAATAAAACATTTGGTTCATTAATTAAGTAGCTAAATTTCTGATGTATATTTTTAAAAATATTTCATTTTCCATGTAATTTTATTCAGAATTATCATTAAAATTTATGTCCACTTTAGTCCCTTTCATAATTATTTTCTTATATTTTCTTTTATTTTATTTAGATTTGATTCTGTTTTAACATTAGAGTTTATAGTTACCCATTTTTATTTTATTTTATACTTTTATTACAGATCTAACTTATGCATCTTCCAGAAGATATGGTAGGTTTCTTCTTCTATCTTAAATTCTTACTAAATATCATATTGTTAATATAAAAATCCGTTATTTGTTAGTATTTTATTTTTACTTTTACTGAAATCCTGAGGTAGGGAAAAATTAAACTCTGTGACAATTCTAAGATAATCAATATTTTTAATGATATTAGATAGGATGATATGCAGCTATACAAAATACATTATTTATTCAGAATTCTTAATTTCAGTACCAGATATTTAATCCTTCACATTATTATTAAGTTCAGTTGGTAGAGAGGTTTCTTTCATCTTAATATATTAAAATATTATGTTTCAGCTTGTGTTGACAAATTTATTATTCAGACCCTCAACTTCTGACATGCACTCTAGTATAGCTCTAGAGTTCAGATTTAAAAATGCTCCTCAAGATGGGCTTATTTTCCTTTAAGTATTATGATTTATCTAATTAAATAATTCATAAAATATAAAATTGTATGTATTTAGTTTGAAAATATTTCTTTCATAAAAATATTGAGGGTGGGGGATAGATAAAAGAAAGAAAAGGAAAAGATTTTATTTGCAAACACATTGAGAATTAAATAACCAAATATCAATATATCATTGCTTTTCATGTAAGATAGTTTTTGGCATTGCAAGTAAAAGATTTCCTCCTATTTTACTATTGTTTACTCTTCTTTTGAGCAGTCCAAGTTTAATAAATTTAATTGTTTTATTTTTCAGTTGTGAGGAAATTGTACAAAAAAGTTTTACAAATATAAAGTGCAGTTATAGCAACTGATTAATTATTTGGCCTCTATATTCCAAACAACATTGTAGGAAAATAGGTTTGCTTTGTGGGAAAATAAAAAGTTTTGACATAATTGCAATAACAGATTAAGTGTCACTGTAAAATTGTTAGTTTAAAAAAAAAGGCAAGACTTTGCTTTATCTTTACCATTTGTGTTATTTTGAAGATTTACTCAGAAATTTGTTGCGTTATTAGAACTTTAGAGTTTTAAGATTTAATTAATAAAAAGATTGTATTAACTGATAAGCTGATTATGCTCTTATTGAATCAGGTATATAAATGAGTAAGAAAGTTATGTGCATACATAAAATCAGTTTCTAAAACATTACTTTAAAATTCTTTTTAACTGTTTTGATTGGCAGAATTCTTAATGTGATTTTATCATTTTTTCCCTATCTGTATTATAAATTATTTGCATTTTTGAAGACATATAATTAAAGTTTTAATGAACAAATATTAATTTTTAATGTTAATTTTCCTAGTTTTTCTAGTACTTTCATAATGAAATAAATATTTTTCTTTCTTTCTTTCTTTTTTTGTTACTATTAATTTTTAATATTACCTTTCCTTGTTTTTCTAGTATTTTTATATGAAATAAATATTTATATATTTCTTTTCTTTTTTCGGTGATGTCTTACCTTTGATTTGTGTTTGGTCAAAATAGTAAGTATAATCATTTCTTACATTTAATTTTAAATTGATATTTGATTAAAAGTTTATTTTATGATGCAAATAACAATCAACAAAACCTCTGTTTATCTTTTGAGATGATTAAAAAGTGAGGAAAAGGGATTATATAATAATATAATTGCATTTCCTGCTAAGGAAGACTCTAGATCAGGGTACTACTATTATTTTCACTCTTTGCGTGTTCTTTCATTAGTAAAATAGGATATTTCATAGCAATATATATAAATATTTTAAAGGTTTCTGTAATTAAGACTGTATCTTGGTTGAATTTAATGAATTTTTATTTGTGCTCAATATATCTTTTGAAAAGAGTAATATTTGCTCACAGAATACATTAATGCATTTATTTCTAAAACTAAGATTTTGGATGTATATTGATATTGTGATAATAATATCCAATAATTAATCTTTTTATTTTTATGAACTAAAATGACAAAGTACAATTCCTTCCCCTTCAAATTCCCAAGATTTTTTTTTTTAACTCTTGTTCTTATTTTGTCATTATATCACACATATATCTTAATTCTTTCAGGTATGACAATTTATTTCCAGGAATATATTTTCATTTATATCATAATATTCAAAACTTTCAACTCAGTTTTGAATCACTTAATGAAGAAAATTTATTTTTAAACTTAAAATATCTATTTCCTTCATAAGTGATAAAAAAAATTAATTAATGCTTTTAGATAAATGCTTCAGAAAATAAATCACCATGTTTGAAAGAGGTAATGTAAAGGATGTGCTTGTTTTTTATAAAAATGTTGTAATATCAGTAAAGTTTATAAATAACTGTAACAACTCTCTTTCACCTTAAAGTAACAATTCTATATAAATATATATTTGAAAATCTATGGCTAAAATAAATAAAAAATGCTGAATTTTTTAAAAATTTTAACATATATTTATATTTTTAATGAATATTAAATGGAAATTAGAATAATATTTATTAAATTTAAATACATCTATACTACTATTTTAAATGTGAAAGTTTGGATGGATGGATAATGTTAGTCAATCTCGCTAGAACGGCTGAACGAAATTGAATGAAATTTAGCTTCGAGATAGATTATAGTCTAGAATAGAACATGGGCTACTATTTATTCTGTTTAATTAAGTGGTTAATTTTTTATAAATCAAAAACTAACTTTCTGGCCAAAAATTTTCATTTTCCCACCACCAAATGAATAAAGCTTAACATGTTTTCAACTGGTTGTTTCAAATGATTGTGTTTATTTTCTTGGTGTTTTATGCATTTAAAATTAAATATTGTTAATTAATCGATCTTTCTGGTTCATTCTGCAGTACTTTAGAATTAAAATGAAGTTACTTTTCTGTTAGTGAAAAATCGTCAAAGAAATTTGACGTAATTCTTCGTTATTTGGCTATTTTTTGCTTGAACCTGGCTAACAGAAATGTATCAAAATAAAATGTAATAAAGGAAATTAAAATTTTCTTATTCATATTACCCCGTGCTACATTCGGCCATTTAGCTAAAATTTTGCAACCTTTTTTTTATTTTTTATTTTAATTTTTTTTGCAAAAACCAATTTATATAACATTATAATGATACAGTTTGGTGACATTTTATATTATGATCACTCACCAGTTCTCTTACATACATATCAAAATTTCCACTCATATGAAGTCATTGTTAAAGGCTAGTCATTTTATAAAGGAATATAAATATTTCTTTTATTTTCCAAACTAATATTGCAGCAAAAATTTACGAATTTAATATTATTTTGATATTTCTTAAAGTTTTCAAACATCTAAGCTAAACGTAAAAACAAGATTTAAATATTTTAAGTATGTTTTTACATATTCTACGAATTAATATTATTAGTCGAAAAAGGGAAGGGGAGAACCTATTGCATTTCAAAGCTTTTCTTCTATGCAAATTGTATCCAATTATACTTTCAGATTTAATTTGCATTTTTTTTTAATATTTTAAACATTGTATGAATTTTACATTGATTCTTATTAGAATTTATTTCATTATCATAGCTTTCATTTCTATTTAAGAGCTTGTTTGAATTTTTTACAGATACAAAGAAAAAAAATGCATTTAGATATTAAAAAGAAGTATTTCATGCTTGTTTGTATCAAGTTTTCATTTGCCAGCCAGTTAATGGTTAAAACGGATGAAATTCATCTTATTAAAACACCAATAAATTTGTAGTTATAGAAATATTTAAACAAAAAGATGGTTAAAATTTTTAAAAACTATTATTATTATTATTATTTTGCATTATGAAATTAATTATTGAGTTTGTGAAGTTATTTATTTATTTTTATGTGTAGAGGAAAAAAATTTAAGTAAATGTTAGAAACTTTAGAATAATATATCATAAAAGTAGCATTTTTTGTTAGGTGTGCAATTTTTAAGAATACAAATTAAGGTTAAAGGGGAAAGAGATAAATTACAATTGAAAAAATTTATTTCAGAGCTAACTTGGTAACTAAACATGCATTTATAAAAAGATATGATACTAGCAAGGTAATTCAACATATGTTTGTAGGAAATTTTACTTAGATTTTGTATTATCTAGATTTATAAATTAAGTTTCTGGATTTCTTTTCAGCCTATTGTTCATGTCAGTCAACTGATATAAAAGAATTTTAGTCCACGATTTTTAAACAAAGTTTGTGCTATTAAATTGAAGCATAATCTTAGGCACATTGTTATTTAATTGATGAACATTGATAAGCATATGAATATCTTTTTTTTAATATTTTACTTTATTATATAATATCCTTATAATATGTTTCATTTTTTCCTTAATTTTGATTAGATACTTTTGTAAAATTTAATTGGTATTTTAAAAAATTATATCTAAAAAATTAAAAAACCTGATCTATTTAATGGGGAAGGGGGTGTAAATATTTTCTGTATATTTTATGAAACAATATCCTTTCAAAAAGGATGAAGTATACTAGATTGTACAGTTTATTTCTTGAGAAACTAAGTTAAATTTTTCACCTATGTAAATATGCTATCTATCTAAACTTATTTTATACCTTTTTTTTAGAGCAGTGTCAAAATGATATGAATAAACAATATTTTTTTCTGTCATACCACAGTGAATTGCTAAATTTGCAGTATAACAAAATTTACTAATTTAGTATCTTATAATCTTTGTTAACTTAGTATGATTGTTAATTTTGACTTTTTGAACTAGTAATTTGTTCAATAGAGTACATTTCATCCAATTAAATTTATAGTAGTACTTCTTTTTAATGTTTTCCTTGAAGTGTTTAATCTTTAAGTTTATGCTTACATGGTTGAAAATTATCAGTTATGCATATATTCTTATTCTATCTAGTTCCGTTAAACTGAAACTTTTTTTTGTTGTTGTTATTATAATAATAGTTTTTAAAGTTTGGAATATTACATTAAATCATAGGTAATTGCTTTTAAATTTATTCTTCAAAATGTGTATATCTTCAATATTCTTTAAAATTGTATACATATATAATAGCAAAAATTATATTATATACTTATATAATGCAGTGGTTAGTCCCCTCCCCTCCTTACAATTTAAAACTTGAATTTTGTTGATACTTATCTGTATTTTCAGAAAAACATAAACAACAGATTATTTAGCCATTACCCTACAGCAAATTATTTTGATGGAAAAAATATTCCTAATCCTATATATGTATTTTTCACTCCTGATTTATCCCAGCACTTGAATTGTAACAAGAATTTTATTAGCTTTTTTTGTCCTTTTTATAAATTTACATTGTATTAAAATTAAAATTCTTATCGATCAAGATAGTTTCATTAAAAACATTTATTTAAATATTAAAGTTACGAAGCTTTATACTTTATTTTTAATAAACTAATAAATATTTTATGATAATAATTAATAAAAATTAAGGTGCTTAATAAAGAGCTTCTCAATAAATTATATATCAAATATTCAAAATTAGAGAAACTTATTTGTTTGCATATTTATGAATTTCTTTCTTTTCTATACATTTTTAGAATATATGTTTTCAATTAATTCATTTTATTTCATTTTTCTGATTGTTTCTTATTTCATGTGTGTAAAGTCATTTGCTGCTAGTCATTAATATTTTAAAAGGTTAAAAACTTCTTATTAAAATAGGAAGAAATGAAAATATTTAAAATAATCATATCATAGTTTTTGTCCAAGTAATGCTGTCCATTCATCTGTGTGAAATGAGCTAGCGTTTTGCTATTGTAATAATTGTCACTTGATGTTAATATGCTAACTGGCTTAAATTTTATCAAAGGTATATTGACAATTCATGATTCTTGTAAAACCAAAAATATGTTTCACTTTTTTTTTAATTGCAAAGTTTTCGAAGTACAGCCTGATAAGACAGTTCCAAGAAAAATATTACAAATTAGTGATTGATAGTTCTTACAAGTAAAATGATAAATTAACACTATTACATTTTTGAATAACAAACTTATAGAATTAAGTAGTTTAATTAATTCTAAGAAGAATAAATTTTTGTTTTTAAAATCGTTTCGTCTGAGATCAAAAGACTCACTGTCCATATAGAAAACCTTTAAGTCCAACAACTTAATAGTATAGAACAAAATTATATTTAATAATAAGAAGAAAAACCATTGTACCAGCCTCAGCCGTTGATCCAGTTTTGTCAATTTTTGTTTCATATAAAAGCTCATCATCTCTAAATAATAGAACTTTTATGTTGCTGTGTACTTTTCTCCACTGTACATTTATGGTCAAAACCCGCGAACCTCTAATCACTAAACTTATTTTGAAACATTTTATTTCATAAGGGAGCTCAGTGCCCCTAGATATGTTTTCAGAGGTCGTCCTCCTTCTATCGCTCTCCACTTTCGAGAAAAACAAAAAAAAAATTATTGGATTTCCTCTCTGGCAAAAATCGGTAAATATGTTGGCTACCTTCAATCAGCACACCAATTTCGAAAATTTGTTTTTTGTAAATGCTCATCATTGGTAACCGTCTACCCCTTTCCTCTCAATTTCAAGAGATATTGCAAAATAATATTGGTTTAGACTCATCAACGGAATTGATTTCGTAAATATGCAATTTCACCACTTTGAAGGGTAGCTAGCCAATCTAAATGTTTTATCATTATGACGCAACTTTTGTTTATATATATTATAACTTTACTTTCTTAATACTTTTCTTGTGATAATGTGTGGTTTATTAAAGTTAAATGGCGTGACTGAATTAATCTAGTTCAAACCAGCCGCTTTCAACGACTTGATTCAAGTATGAATGTAAACAACATCCTTATGACTACATCATATAAAAAAAATAATGCATTTAAAAAATGATAGAGTATTCTAATTGGTTTGCTTTATTTGTAAATTTGGAACGAAAATGGATGAAATATATCCGATTGTTGAGATTGGGCACTATGTATATGTTTTATTTTGAAATATCCCCTAAAAATAGAGGCATACAACGGCAAAACGCTATTTAATAATGTGTCCGGGATCAGAATGCTTCATATTAAATAAAAAAAATTGCGAAATCATTGTTTTAAATATTTTATGTAGTGATTCCGTCTGGGAATCTTTGACAAAATTTTAACGAAAACAATGTATTGTAGAATGGTATTACTGAGATTTCCTTCAAAAATAGTTGGTGTTTGAAAGTAAGTGACTGTGAATTACATTTTTAGATGACTTTAACTTTCATGCGAAATAAAAATTGGTAAAATGAGTGCAGTGTTTGTGACTGGGATGGCGTATCTAGATGTCTTTAACTTTCATGTGAAATAAATGTGATAAAATAAGTACAGTGGTTGTGACGGGATCTTTCATAACATTTATCTTAAATATATGGCTGATGGACGAACAGCAACATCAAAATTTACGCCGACCCGCTGGTCGCCGAAGGTGTTTATGTATTATGAGACAAAGCATTACATAATTTGTCTTCAAATCTTTCATTTTCCTTTAATTTTTTTTCTCTAGTTGTATTCAAACTCTTAATCATCCATATTTTGCCAATAGATTTTTTTAGGGTTGATTTATGAAAGGAAATCTTAGGTATATCTGTAAAGAATTGAGTTGAGTGTGACAGACTTTTATCTCTTCACTTGTAATCTGAGAACAAAGCATCTGCTATTTTTAGAATGCGTGTTAAAGTTATTAAATTTTAAAATATAAGCTTTTCACCGGGAAATAAGATTAATTTTTTGAACAACGCATCATGGACTAAGTTTAATTTTTTAAAAAAGAAGTTAATTAGGATTTTAAAATGTAAGAGTAATTAAAATATAGAAGTATAGATAAAGAAGATGTGTGAATTAAGGATGATTTGGGTTTCTAAGAACCTTGATCTACATTTTCTCTAAGTTGCATCTTGAGAATCTTTGCTATCGATTGTCTTCCTATAAGGTATTTATAGTTCAAATATACGTTCAAAATAGTATACGTTCAAAATAGTGAAAGCAAACTTCTTTCCTTAACACAAATTGTCATTGCCAAAATTGATATAAAGAAAGAAAGCAATATATATTAACTTATATAATAGTATTTTAAGTATAAATTAAAATCTCTAAAAGATGTTAATTTATATTTGAATACTGTTAACATAAAGAAAAATGCCTTTTATTATGTTCTCGATTGAAAATCAAATTACCTTGTTAAAATAGAAGAGCAGAAATCAAAATAGAAATAACTGGGATAACCCATTTTTTTACGAATTATAAGGAAATTGACAGAAAATAAGAGACTTGCATAGTAAAATGAACAGAACGACTTAAGAGTCTCGAAAAAGTATGAATTATATATCTATCAAAATTAGAAACTTATACATACTTTGCTGAAGAAGCTGTTTTGACGAAATTACAGAAAATGTTTATTTAAAAATTTTGTTCACCATCACTCCTGGTGAATGAACTGGCTGCCAAAAATAAAGCTTCTCATGTCATTAATATTCTGCAGTTTTAAAGTGAAATGATAAAGCGGATTATAATTCAAATGAAATAGAAGTTTCTACTTAACTTGGAGTAGATTGGGATATCTGAAAGGACTTGGGATCCTGAATTTCATGTATTCGCTTACCAAATTCGACAATAAACAAAAATTGACATGTGATTTTTTTTTTCTTTCGGAAAATAGCTTTCAGGGCACAAGTTACTTACAATTATCTAAAGATATGTCTTTTGTCAGATTCAGAATTTTCACCTTGAATCAATTTTGAAATTAACCATTTTAGACAAAATAGTTTAATTCTTGGAAATTGGAAAAGCAATAAAAAGGTAAAAAAGTAGTAGCAAAGGAGATATGCTTAGTGTCTGGAGAAAAAAATATTAACTTGTTGCTGTTCTCGTACAACGGAAGAAGTGCAGTAACTTCTGAGGGTATGGACCCCCCGCGAGCAGAACTCTGACTTCTAGCTCACACACGTCACAATCCCTTTTTACACGGTGGACTTCATTCATTCTTTCACAGACCGTAATTTAGATCTAGAACAGAGAACGATCACCTCCGATCAGTACCCCCAGAGGCATTACTTTCGACATGAAGGACTTTGGGACCACGACAGATTTAACGTGCGCCAGCTACCACTCACACGGAGAATATTCGGCTGACCGGGTTCAAACTCGCAGCCCAAGAGATGCAAATCCAACGTCCTACCAATCAAGATATCTCGACACCTGGTTAACATTAAGTTTCTCATGGATATTTTCTACAATTTTTGGGGGGGAGGGGGGTAAAGATGAAACTTTCTGTTTATTGCTTATACTATACTTGAGAAATAAGAAAATGAAGTTGTAATACAATGAAAATCAAAAAGGAGATTACACAGTTAGTTGTATTTTTAATAGCACTAATTATGGTCCATTTGCACAAACAAAGAACCTTTAGGTGGTAAGACTAACTGCCAGCTATTAAAACTCTTCATTTTACTGTCTGTCACAATTTGATGCTTAAAAATATTTCATTGAACGAATCATGAACATTTTGTCGTGCATAAGATATTTAATTTAAAGTAAACACAAGCAGTATTTCCAAGGAACCTACTAGTCCAGGTTAATAATTTAATAAATTAAAGCATTTAAAATAATCCAGAATCTTCTATTTGAATTATAACAATTTGTGTTTTTAAGATTTATTAAATATTAATCAGAATTTTAATGATATTTAAGATTTTTTATGTATTTTTTTAATATTTGTATCGATGTAAATGAAGGGGAAAATGCAATTTGTTGATACTGTCTGTGCTATCAAAACTAATAGCTATGCGAAAGAATTGTTTGTGTTTTGCTTCTGTTATTCACATAATGGCGCAGGTGTCATTTGATTATTGACTATAAAATGTCGTTCAAAAATCGTCAATTTGCAACAGAGCATACTTTCCTACGACGTATCGAATTCGGAAATTTTATCGGGTCGAAATTTAATCTTCTTTTTGGGAAATGATAGGCTAATAAGTAAATAATGTTTTGATAATATCAAGTTTGGTAATGCACATTACCTGTGACAATGTGGTCTATTTAACCTGTTGACTTTTTATTCCTTTAAAAATTTTCTTTGTAATTTGAGAATGGATATCCTTTGATTATAAATGATACAAAATATGTCTATCTTAAACTGCAGCCATGTTCGGTGAAATTGACTTTTTGTTGCTAAAAAACGATATTCTAGTTTCTCTATTTAATAATAATAAATTACTAGTATTTAATATTTTGTCATTCTTTATTTTGAAAATATACGTACACAGAAGAATATATACATAAAAGCATTAAAAGATGTCCATGGTAAATTGTTTGCTCACAGATAACAGATTTTCGAATTCTGAATTTAAACCTGAGTGGTGTGTTTCTTTTGAACCAAGGGCTATTTTTAATTCTTCAGTCAGTAAAAGCAAGTACAGCTGTTGCCTGGGCTGAATGGATTTATTGGACGTAGAAATGGAATGTATGTAATGATAACAGTTCCATCATCATCCATATGTTTTTGAAAACTAAAATTCTTTATCTCTTTTTAAAATCATTTATGTATTTTTGAAGACATCTCCCCCCTCTCTTAAAATAAATATTAATTCAGTGCATTGGTTTGTTTATTGCAATCCTCGCATTTACTTATTCATTGTTTAGCAGAAGGACATAACCAAAGGAATCCGAAGTATAATAATCACCATCGCGTGCCTATACCAACCTATCCCTCTCATCAACCCCCCCCCCCCCGGAAGCCACTGATACTAAAAGCCTTTTTTGGCACAGGGGGAGCTTTACCAATGAATCAACGTCGCTGTCATTTACCAGATGTTTCTCCCTCTTCTTTTTTCCCCCAAGAAATACACTTAAGTCTTCGCGTGAGGCTACATTTAGCCGTATTTCCCTCACTGCGTATGTGTAGTTGGGAGTTTTCTGGGATGCATCTTTAGTGTGCACCTTAAAGACCCTCCCTCACCCCCATAACACTTCGACATCCGCCCATCGTGTCAATCCAGCAGATCTCTGCTGTCGTAGCACAAAAACCTCTCAGGGAATGAAATAGACAAGAAAGATAGAAAGAAAACTCTGCATGAGTCTTTTGGGTTCCATTTACTGCAGTGTTATGGTCAATTTAGATAGAAAGTTCTAGTGGAATTCTTATCTAGAAAGAGTGGGTTTAGAACTCAGAAATGAAACTCAAGACTTAGAATAAAATGAAGTAAATAAATAAGTTCGCGTGTTTGAGATTTTGAGTTAAAAATATACCTTTTGGCTGGGTAATCTATTCATTGTGATGTACTTTTTTGCATGTGGTTGTATTAGCTCACTCTTGAGAGAATAATTAATACCTTTTTTCCCCATCTTATTAATGCTGAAGTACATAAACAGCTCACATAATTATATCTCTTTTGAACTGAAGCAAATGAGCAAAGAAAAATGGCATTCTATCCAAACTACGTCTAAATGCAGTGTCGAAATTCTTTTGTTACGAAATATAGGACGTCACCATTGTCAGCAAAAGAATTTTTTATGTTAGTTATTGAATTAGAATCAGCAAAAATACTTTGAAATTAATATTTTATTATTAAAATAAATGAAGATAAATTTTGATACTTAAAACTTATCATTCTTTCTATGTTTTAAGAAACTATAAAAATTAACAAAATAAGAAAAGTTTTGCTTTGCATTTAAGTATTTGCATATTATAATTTAATATCCGCCCCTGGCGATATATTTTTCACTATTATTATTTTTATTATTTCCTTTTTTTAAATAATGCTAAGTTGTTGCATAAAAGTTGCTGAAGGTTCTATTTGAATTTCATTGAAGCGGTTTCGATTTCTTATATTATCAGGTTTTTTAAAAGTGAAAAATGTATAAAAATTTAACGATTGAATGTGTTTTATAGGCATGATGAATAAAATTACTGTAACTTTGATTTTGTATTACAATATTTTCATGTTCATTTCTAATAACTTTCGTGCTTAGTTTTACTATCTTTCGTCTGTGCTATTTATAGAAAATGTTAATATTGATAGGAAGTGTAGCGATCGTGTAAAGAAGTCGCAGTAAGAGAAACTTATATGTATTTATTACAATAATATTTTTTAAAGTGATGGGTGATTATTCTTAATTTTTTTCTTTTTTGAGTTGGATGGCTGACATTTTTGTAGTATGGACTTTACCTCAAATTTGTAGATTTTTATCAAATGTTAAACAAGTCCTAAAATGTAAAATCTTATAACCTTCTGGATCATATCTGTCAAAGGGTTGACCGACTGTCAGTCTGTACTTTCTCTTCATGTAAACACATTGACTGAAATAAATGAAATTTTGTATGTTGTCTTGTGATTACATTGTAGATAAATATTGTTGCAAACATGTAAATTTGCTTCGTAACACGAACAGTGCCATCTTAAGAAAGACCGTTTTACAATCAGCACTGTTGCGTTCTGGGTGGGTGCCGCGTTAGTGATGCCAGGGCTTGACGACTATTTGGCGACAAAATGGATAATGCTGGAAACTTCGAGAATTTTCACGAACCGTCCAGTAGAAACTGGGATGCACCCTGATTGACCTAGAAGGTTCTCTCCCCATCTCCCGGGATCTATAAAAGGCCGGCAGTTTCAAGCTGCGTGTGTGTGTGTGTTAACTATTTTCCCGATTTTTTAAATATTTCTCTGGTCAACTATGATTTAATCGAAAATAATTTTAGTTCACTTATATATCTTTCCTGTCTCTAAGAGTTTTAATTAATTCCATGTCAATCATATTCGCACTAAAGATAACCGTGATTCGGTTTTTACTATTTATCCAAGACGTGTACCCTGTTTTGAAAAAATGTTGAAAATTAATTATTTCAATTAGAATTATGTAAAGATTAAAAGATGTTGATGATAAAATTTGATCCGTCTTACAAATTGATATATTTATTCGTAGTAACATCTGTTATCAATTATATTCGTGTGTGAAAGTATAAGAATAAGTTTTTACTATCTTAAAAATCCATAATTTGTCTGTCATGCTTAATTCCGTGCATGCCCAGATTTTGTCGAATTTTATTATTATTATTATTATTGTGAACTTGCGATTTTAATTTTTTAATTAGATGTCACGGTTGTTGTAGTTTCCTTCCAGAACAGGAAGTTAAAGTTGTTAAAGCTTAAGGGAATGAGATTGTCACAATTGGATGTTTGAGCATTTGTCAGATTTTCAAAGATCTTTCATGATTTGAGAAGTGGAACTCGTCTAAATGGGTGCATCTTGGTTATTTTAAATTGACAGATTTAACCTTTTTAATATGATTTTGTACATAGATTGACATACCGTTTTTAAAATAAATCCATCATGTGTGAAAAAAAAGTCGTTTAAAGGCTTCACAAGGCGAAATATTGCTCTAATCATTGAATCTAGATTTATGAAAATTGGCAGGTAGTTACTTGTTGGATAGTAAGTGCTTGTTAATTAAAGTTTGTCCAGATTTAACTCTATTATCAATAATATCAAAACATATTGTGCAAAAACTATTTTTCCGCCATTTTAAAATTCTTAAAACTAAGTCTGTTATACCAATTTTTACTTTATAATCGTCAAGTGTATATATACGTATGTATATAAAATCATCTGCGACATACAGTCTGTATTATATATACCTTCTATGACAAAGATATTCAAAAGCACTTTGATCTAGATGGAGGAAATTTGATAGATAATATTTACACCAAATTTATAGATGTCTATCGAATTGAGCGAAATCTGCTGAAGAGAAATCTACATTCAAAGGAAGTTTTCCGAATACGCGTTAACATGATAACAATAACAGAGAATTTAATATGCAGTTTTAGCTCCTAAAGTGTGGATACCTATAACATTCTTAAACCAAATACGTTGAAGGTCTTTCTTTCGATCTGCAATTTCACGACAATATAAATGCAATAACTTGAAAAACAAAAGGTCTTAAATATATAAAATTTGTTTGTAAGTTTGCGAATACATCTTTAATTGTTACGTTTCATACTTAAGTAGTTCAGGAAATAAAGGCGTTCTCCCGACAGATGCAGTAAAAAAGGGTGAAATCCTGTCAAAAATCAATATTTCGTGCTATTATTCATCAGTGCCACCCAAGTATTTGTGGTCTTATCCAATGCCCAAAATTTTATGTGTATGGTGGGAGGGGATACCATCTTGAATATGCGAGAATTTTGGGGAGACCACTTCTGTATATATTTTCCGTATTTTCTCTAATTTTAATGAATTTTAAACTATATTTTATAAAATACTTTTTGTTGTTTCTGTTGTTGGATTTAGGCTCACAATTGTTGGATGTGCTCGCGTTTCTTTTACAAGTACTTTCTTTGTGCTCATGATATCCTTGTTTTGAAAATAAAAAAATGGACAAAGATAGATAAATCAAGCCTGACGCATTATCATACTATATTTCGAACTCAAATCAAATCACCTTTAAATTTTTCTTATCATTAATATTTCTCAGATTTAAACTCTAGTCGTCTAAATTGAGGGGAAATGCCTTATCATTTTTTGAGTTAGTCCTATCATTGAAGTAAAACTTCTTAAACTCTATTGAAGTTTTCATTAAAAATATGTTATAATTATATTATTATACCTTATCTTTTTTATTTTAAAAATATTTTGTTGATATTTTTTTAGTAAAAAATATTTCAGTCTCCCTAAATGACATTAAATTATAATTTTCAAATAGTATTTAGTTATCGGACTGGTTCGCAATGAATAAAATTTCTTTTTTACTGTGAACCATTAATTATGTCGATTTAAAGCCAATTAGTGTCGTGGTTAATTTCGGTATGAATATTGCAGCATTGTGATTTAAAAGAAATCCATTGACTTGACTTTTGGTTCAAAATTATCTACAGAATTTTCTTTGCTAGCATTAATATAGTGAAAGAATGTCTGGCAAAAAGTTTGATACAGTTTAACCGTGGCATAGCAGAGACTTCTTTGATGTCTTTCAAAACAAATTGCCCATTCTTTCGATTAGCGAACCATATTACTTTTGTTGTATCAAATTTAATTTGCTTATGTAGGTTTCATACATTTGGATATGTTGCCTGTTTTCTTTATATTTTTTTATAAATAAATCTGTCTTCTTTCTGAAACATCCAGTTGTCCTTTTATCGGTCCAAATCAACCGATAATCCGAAAACAGGCCCAAATGCGGTATCCATATCTAATCTATTGTAGGATTGTACATTTCTCGAGTAAATTGTTTCCAGAAGGTCATTTTGTATGATATATTAATTTAATTATTTTAAATTTATAAATTATATTTTTCAAAATAGTTCAGAAATGTCTTGATGTTGAATGAACGGCAAAATTAGCCATTTAAGGCAAAAATGTCATCGATCTGGAATTTTATCTTTTATCACCTCTTTTCTTATCTTTATTTTACTGAGTAGTGTAAAGATGACTTTCGTTTTTTCATTGCCCTCATTGATTCCTTTAGTTGCATTTCTGCAAATTTTTTAGTGAAGCAAAAATTAATCCTTAATCGTAAGTAAATGCTCTTAAATAGTTTTACGCTTCTTACACTATATGATTATTTTGTAATGTTTCAACTTTTTCCTTTGAAACTTACACTATTATTATTATTTTCAACTTTAACTCTCTAAGCCTTTGCTGTCCGTCTATTTCATTCATTCATTCATTCATATATATATATATATATATATATATATATATATATATATATATATA
>JAOUZG010048650.1:151651-178416 GCA_026289955.1 Argiope argentata | reverse complement strand
GATAGATAGATAGATAGATAGATAGATAGATAGATAGATAGATAGATTTAAAAAAATGGGATTAAAGAGGCATTGTGTTAAATTATTGGGATTAAAATGTTTCAATGGTTATCTCTTATTTTCTCGCATACAAAGAAAAAATATTGTTATCATCAGAAAATTCGAACTCGAGATTTTGACCATCTCCATGTTTCAGACTTTCTAGAATTCGAAGAATACATCTTTGGAATTATGTCTATCTGACAAAATCATTCAAAAAACGCTTCGAGCTAAACGAAATTTGGTATATGGTCTTAACAACAAATTTGTAGATTTCTATCTTATTATCAACAAATTCCATTCGAAGGAATTCTGTCTATCCTGCTATCCTTATCATTTGAACACAATAATTTGAAAACGCAAACAACTGGATAAATGGTGATATACTGATGTAACGTCTACTCCTAAAAGAATTTTGAACCAAGTCTGTCAAGAAATTGGTCGTCCGATATCTGTACTTTTGTATGCATGGAAACGCTCAAACTCAAAAACACTGAAACTTGATCAAATTTGATGTACTACCTGATTACTGAAATTGTAGCTCTATATCAAATTTTGGTTTCAATCAGCCGAATAAACCGTGTTCAAAATGCATGTTCAGCATTCTTTGCTGTACTGGGAAACACTAAATCTCATGTGGGGAGTCCCTAAAACAACTCGTGGCGTTTACGATCTTGCTTATGGGGCACAATTTTATGCGCGCGTAGAGTGGATAACGCCTTCTATTAGAGAAGGTTTTATTTCTTTTGGGATGACCACTCTCATTGATTAAATTTGATACTAGGCTATTGTATCATTGAACTGTGTATGAATGACTGTAATGCCATTTTTCCGCCACATTTTTAATAATATTGTTACATGAAGCTATTTTAATTTTTTTAAATACTCTGTAATTTTTAAATACTCTGTGTTAAATGGTATTCGGACTTAGTAAGTGTGCGTTTACGGGCACATTTTTTTTTCAGTTCAGTTTGGTAAAATTGAATGGAACATGATGGAGCTGCAATTTGAGCATTTTGAAACTGCTTAATTTATGAACAAAATTATTTATCCATTTTTATTTATTTATTTATTGTAGATAAAAGTAGGACGCTTCGAAAACGTAACGTTAATGGTTTATATCAAATGTTGTATTTAGATAAAGTTTTGCTTTTTAACTTTATCTATATAGGTGTCTTTCCTGAATAAAACGCAATTTTACACACTCACAGAAAGAGGAAGAAAAATTATAGCTAACTATTTGAAACATTTTTCTATATGCTCTCGTGTTGACAATATCATATAGCGCCATCTTGGAACCAATTTCATTATGGTTAACCCATTCGCTGCCAGGCCTAAATTGTATGAGATTATTCGCATTGCCAATTCTGTTTTGAGTGTTATTGTTTATCTAAGTTTTATTATTTCAAAATAAATACACATATTTTGTCATAAATAGTCATTTATATTTATAAAAATCAAACACGAGTATACTCGTGGTTGATAATGGGAATAACCTCATACAATCTAGGCTTATCAGCGAATGGGTTAAATAAAGTAGAATTGTGAAAACAATTTAATTGTTCCTTTTTTTTAAGTTTGTACACTTGTATATTTATGTTTGTGGCCATAAAAAGTTTGACAAGTTGTACGTTATAACTTATTGAAAGTATCACGAGTATATCCATGCTGGCAATGGGTAACACCCTGCCAACCACGAGTATATTCGGGTTTGGCAGCGAATAAGTTAAGTTGAATGTAAATTTAAAAACATAAGTAATGATAGATAAACTGTAAAATAACCGTTTCGAATAACATGTAAAGCTAAGTACGCTCATAATTTTTTATTTAATTATCCAGTTCATGTATCGGTAATATTGAAAAATATTCATATGCAATCAGTATGTGATTCGTATTTAAATGTTTTCGCCGAAAAAACACGATTTTACAACAGAAAAAGAAAGAAAAATGCTACTGGCGAAGCTCGGTTATCCAGGTATTAAATCTTTTAATAGAATGTATTGAATGGAGCAATGACCTCATATATTCAGTGGCGGCTCCATTTCTAATTTCATCCCACCTGCTTTTGACAGATCTCAACGATTTATCTTTTTTTATCATGATTATTGGAAAAAATTTCGAATTTCTGAAAACTAATCCACTAGAAGATGGAGTATTAAAGTACTTTCATTTCTGTAGTATATATCTGGAATATATTAATTGGGGCTATTGTAGTTGATATTAATTTTAAATGAGGAGAGAGGACTGAAAATTAAGCTCGCTAAACGATCATGAAACAATGGTCTCTTGTACTGAAATGTGCAAACCAAATTTTCTTGCAAGCAGATGTGAGAGAAAGGAAGTGGCTTGATTTGTGAAACTAAAACGTCTATCACATTATTAAGTGTACTTTAAGTAATCTAGATGGTCTATCTTTACGCTAAATGCTAATTAGTATTACTACTATAATTAAACTTCCCAAAACTCGTAAAAAATGGTTCTTTCATAGTTAATGGTAATTTTTTTTGTCGGTTATTACCCTTTAAGCAGGCTAGTTTCATCATTAGTTGATCGCCTTAGGGGTGCCACAACAATGGGGCACTTGTCTTTCCGACTAAGCCATCAGTTATTCGTCTAACTTCCGTTGCTGATTATCAGTTCCCAACATCTTTTTAAAATTCTATCTGTTAATGTTCTATTACATATGCCAATTGCTTGTATTCAAGTTCCAGCTGGGGAATAATTGCTGTTTTTCCTTTTAATGTTTTGTTATTTCTCTTTGAATGTTTTGCTATTAAAAAAACAATTTTTATATAAAATATGGCTATATTTGGTTATTTATCGTGGCTTTTGTTGTTTCGGTTATTACCTATTAAGTTGCCAGATTAAAATTCCAGAAAGCCGATATTTCAATTCTTTATAAATTATAATGCAAATATAATCTATTATTAATCTATATCTTCAAATATAACATTTTTTTATTTTTTACTGCAGTTGTTTCATTTTAAGATGCAAATTTTTTCTCTGAAACAGTTGACGTTTGTACTGTAAATTAAAGAAAAAGTCTTGCGTAAATAAAAAATATAGATTAGGATATATTATAGATTTCTGCCTCTTTTTAAATATCCGGTGCAGAGAATAAGTAGATTAGCCCATGACATTTTTTCACATTATGCGTCAGCATCTGTTCTACACAAATATCTTTGTCAGATATGAGCAGTCTAATATGCATAATTTATGCATTATACAAAGTATGAGCTTACTTCATCGATTATGAAGCTGAAATTGTTAGTGGTATCAATAAAAGTAATTTAGGTACATTCATTTATTTTATTTAATTAAATAATTTATTAAAATTAATTAAATTTATTAAAAAATTTGTATTTTTATGCTAATGAAGCTGAAAACACAAATTTATTGAGCAAAAATGTTTTTGTTAAATAAAAAAAGGTCAATTCCTGCTTAAGTCAACAATGAAAATTTTTAATTTAGTTACTTTTTATTAAATCATTGCAGTTGATTTAAATAATTTATCAAAAAATTATTGATTGTGGCAAGAATTGAATGCGCATTCTTCATCTATACGCAACAAATACTAAAATCCTCGCATTTTACCGATCGAGCTACTGCCTGTTGATTTCAATTTTCATTTCAAACTGCTAAAAATATATTTAAAATATTAAAAATAAATTAAATTGAATTAATGAATTAATATTTTTAAAAACTATTACCATCGAGTTTCATTTACTACAAATTTAAAAAGCTGTATCTGAACTTGATTGGATGAATAAAAAGTATTTTATTAATGATTGAAAATTTGAACAAGATATATATAGGGAGTGAAAACTAATAGTATGAATTAACCCTTTGCGGTCCGATATCGAGTGCCTACGTTTTATTTATTTATTTTTCAAATTTAATTGTTAAAAATGCCTACGTAATTGTTAAGGGATGTAGCCTAATTTTTTTAAAGAAATTCGACTTAAAAGAATGATAGATATTTATTTTTCATGGCAATAAATAAATCTTTGTATTAGGTGAATAATTTTGCATCTAATTATTTTTCGGACTGCAAAGGGTTTAAAAATGGTGTTTTAGGCCAAAAGAAAAAGTTGCTCTGATCTAAATAAAATATTAAATGTCCTATTGTATGATGTATTTTCTTAATTATTTTAATTTCTTATTTGTATAGATTCCGAAGAATTAAGAAACTTCAGATTAACTTTAGTATCCCTTGTAATCGCTGTATGTATTTACGAATGTAAACTATGTGATAATATCTATATATATCAATAATTTCTAATAATTTTAAATTAAATAATATATTTTTAGACCAGTTTCTTATGAAATGTCATTGGTTTTGCAAGTCTTACCACCTAAAGTAGAATATATCTCGTAGGCATCAAAGCGGGTAAAATCGTAAAATTATTTTTGTATTAGAAATTAATAAGTTGCCGATTTTAGTCAAACTACGCTTTCTAAAATGTGTGAACAAGTGTTGTTCAGCATTAAATCGATAAAAGTATGTAACGAAAATTTTAATATAAAATTAACGGTATGTTATCGTTTTAGTTCGTCAGAGTGTTTATTCATTTCATTTATATGTACTGCATGCCAGCTTTCTGGCACAGCGGTAGCACGTCTTCCTCGTGTTCTGAGAGTCCTGTGTTCGTGTCCCGGTTTTGGCATGGTTGTTCTTCTGTGTGCTATTTGTTAGATGTGTAAATTCCCCCCCCCTCCTGTAAAAAGGGGCTGTGCAAGCAAATGCGGTGAGTGTGTAGCTAAGTCGTACTCTTGATCCTAGTTGGCGCTACTTACAAAACAAGAGACGCTCCTTTCGACTTAAATCTGCTGCTGTATCAGTAGGGGGCTTGTCCATAGACAAGTTCCATAAGTAACAACAACATATATAATGTATGTTATTACATGAATAAAAGGGTTTCGAAGGATTGTTTCTTAAATTTGCTGATAAAAAATGCACTGCAATCCTTTATTAAATTCTAAATTATATATTTTTGGACTTTGAATTTTTATAGAAATAATGATTATTTGTTAAAACATAATTTATGTATATTAAATATAAGTTTTTAGTTTTTGGTATTCGAAGTATGGTAGAAGTATTATAACATTTGAAAAATTCAAATTCGGGATTTTGATGAATCTCCACGTTTCAAAAAGATCTTTTTGAAAACACATTTTTTCGACATTATATATATTTGTCTTGTCTGTAAACGCGATAACTCAAAAATGCATCGACCTAAACGGATGAAATGTCGTGTATAAACTAAATGTGTAGATTTTTATCGCAATTTTTAATGAAATGCATGCCCTGGGAATATGCTAGTTGCTCGAATACAAATTAATTCAATAGCTCCGAAATACAAATGAGCTAAATAGATAAAATTTAGTACACATATATAGGCATATAAAGTATAGATTTTTTTTTTTAAGTTTTAAACCAGGCCTATCAAAAAGTTGGCCTCTGTTTGCCCATCTGTACTTTAGCATGCATATAAACTCAATAACTCGTAAACGGAAGGACTTGAATCAATGAAAACTTATATGAGATCTTGTACTCACAGTTGTAGATGCGTGGTAAAATTTTCGTTTCATTCAATCGACAAGAAGGTTCTCAAAGTATATGTTCACACCATAGACTCAATGAAAATTTTAGAATCACGCCAAAGGTCTTTGGCATTTAGCGTCTTACCCAACATTGAGAAGGGCATCTTACCCCACGGATGTTGGGTAAGATGCCCTTCTCAAAGCATAACATTATACTGGAAGAAGGGGATAATATATTCTCTCCAGCAGCTACGGAATTCCCGTTGTTAATATGAGAATTAAGTAAAAACTGCGGGATTATATACTATAATGAAAAATTACAGAAAACTACCAAAAGCGCCGGAAAGAAACTTATACCTAAATCTACGCTCACAACAATGCGGATAGTGAAAGCACTTTTAACATAGTTAGAAAGAAAGAAGGGGGAAAAAAGAGGGGAGGGTATCCAGTTTCAGAATGAATTCAAAAACATTGGAGTGATTCCTCATTTTAAAAATGAATATAGAATTCGGTTATAATGTTAATCCTGTTAATTTATTTCATCAACCTTTTTTGATTTTTAAAAAATTATTACACATATATATTTAGTGAATATTAAATATCTATTAATTAATTCTGAGTAAAGTTTAAAAATATTTATTTTAAAATTTATTATTATTTCAAATTAGTTTTTAAATAGTATTAAAATTCTTTAGAAATAGTTTTTCTTCAGTAATTTGCCGATACTATTTTTTACATATCTGTGAAAAATGCTAATGATGACCGGGTAACCAAGATTAGAAGGCATGCAAAAGACTTTAATTGTAAAGTAGGCAAGAAAGTTTCAGGGAGACCATGCCCGCTAATTTATACTTGTGTTTTGTTCGTGGAGACATGCTGTTGATCAAAGTGTCATTTTCACTTAACATATCTCGCCTGCATAGATTGATGCGTATTAGGTCGCAACTTGGGATTATTCTCGCGTTTGTATTGTATGACAGTTCAAAGAATAGGATGCGTCTAAAATGACAATTTTTTTCCCTGAATAGAGGTTTGTTATTATTTCTTAATATATCTTATGTAACGGCAAGACGAATGTTTCTCTTGCAATTCTAATTAGTTTTGTTATTGTTTCTTTTCTTTCATGAACCTTGACAATTTTGTTTTGAATCCAGTGTGGCATAATTTTTAATTGCCAACATCCTGATTATGCTAAGTGTTGTTAGTTAATGATTTGCTCTTTTTATTTGGTATATTTTTGTATATTAATATTATTCAAATTGCATGCTTATCATTTTTATATGCTAATAAATTTGTTGGATTTGCTGGATCAAAATTATAAATATCGATTCTTATTTGGAAATTTTGCTGTTTTCTGTTCTACATTAAAAAATTAAATCTTATTTTGAACGTTCACTTGCATTCCCTCTCCCCCCCCCCCCATTTATTTGTCGTTACTTTTTGTTTGTTTTTTCCCCTAAAGGGATTTATATCACTTTTCTTAATTTTGTAAAAATCCGTTGATGATCTAAAAAGATTGTGTTCTTGTTTTAATAATGATGTTTCACAAGATCGGAATCATCTCCGGATTGTAGAACAACATCATAACACATTACATTATATATTAATTATCGCTTATCGTTTTTTATAACTATTACTAGTTTCGTAAATATTTTAAATGCTTTTTCCCCCTTTTTCGTGAATTTCTGATGATAAAATATCCATTAGTGTTTTATTGATGGATGAGTTGTATGTATCGATCGAGTGAGACTTTCTTGGCGACTCGCGTTGGCGATGTTTTTCTACCTGTCAACGCATCTTTTAAGGAAGAGGACATTATGTTGACACTCAAGTGACCACATCCGCTGGGGAACTTAGTTCAAGAGTTGGCTCTTGTTTTCGAGTTGGCTGCACTTGCTTCTCGTTGACTGTGAAGTTAGCTTTCCGGCGTGGCGCTGAATTAACGAAATATTACATTTTATCGTTTTAAAACTTTTTTAGATATAAAAACAGGAATTACAAATTCGCCTTCAGTACAACTTTTTATACTGAAGTATAGTTCTTTATTAAAATATTTTCTCAGTTTAAAAAAATTGGTAATTTGCGTAATTAAATTTTGAATTCTTCGGTTATTTAAATAACATGGGTGAAGAGGTTTTTCGCCAACAACCTGCTTCACGTTCTACCATCCGAACCATCGTTTACCTGCCCAAGGAAGATGTAGTTAAAACTATGAAATTGCTGTCCAGTCCTTCGGATAGTGGCAATGGCAGCTCGCATGAAATCACGACTTTTTTCAAACCTTTCTCTGTGACCACTGCTCCGAGCAGTCCTTCAACGGTTCATCCTGAATCTTCATCAGGCAGCAATTCGACGCCTCCCTACAGATTTGCAAGCATCGAGAGGTTGGTGCAGCGTCAGAAGATCTATGACAGCAATAATTTGCCTGTTGTCGCTCATTTTGATGACACCCCTGTTGAGTATACTTATTCTGTAAGTTACTGTTTTAATCTTTATTAATGTTTTTATTTTAATCATTCAAATTATTCTTCAATGGTTGTTATGCCATATACTAAGTGCGGCATAGATTGACTTATTTGATCCTTTCGGTTCATTTTGAAGAGAAAACTTTTGTCCTATTTTGGATAGATGTATATATTAATTAAATGATTGCTATTGGGGAATTCCTGATTTGTTTTCTTACTAATATGCAATAAGACAGGGTTTTTTTTCCAATAATAGTGTGAAAAGCTGTTTTTTTTTTTTTTTTTGTACAGAATTCGTTTTTTTAATTATTTATATTTACTAAATTCCTTTGAATAATTTTTGATTTAAATATATCATCATTGCTTGTTTTGCTGTGTATAAAATTTTATACAACGTTATTCTTAGAATAACTCGGTAAGAAAAAGGCATTAGTCACTTTCATTATTTAAAAAAAAGGGAAATTCTTCAGCTTAAAAATTTGTTCTCGTTATAAATTATCAGGCAGAATATTGTAAGTTATCCGGTATAAATTCTAGAAAATTATGTCTTCTAAAACATTTTATCCAATCAAAAATGTCGATTTAACAGTCATCTGAATGCGATTGTGTTATGAAATCTTTTTCTAAATGTGGTTACATGATTTTGAAATTGTGTTCTGTCAACTCTTTGTTTATGAATATCATCTGTAACAAAATCCCGTTACTTTTCATCCTCGTAATTTCTAATAAATTTTCAGTTTTCCTCTCTCAAGTATCCTTATCTTCCATCGTCAATTTAAACTTTGAAGTTGTTTTCAAAACCTATTTCAACATGTAGCAAAAGGTTCGTCGTGTATGTGATTAATCTTTATGCTCATTAAATCTGATGTTATATTGACCAAACGTCTTCACATTGAAGAGTTTCAAAGGTTTGGAAAGGTGGGAGTGCCAGTTCAGATGCCGTCCTCGTCATCTGACAATACTTCAAAATTACTAGGTCCATCCGCTCTAGAAAATGGCTCTAGATTTGCTTCTAAATAGGTCTGTGATGTGAATAAAACAGAAATAACCCATGTGATTTTAGGTCTGCTCATAGAGTATGACTTCTATTTTTTTTAATATAGTGGTAACTGTATGATTCATAAAATAATTTTTATTTTTAAAAAAATAACTCTTTTATTTAGGTGTCAAGAAATCACATGTGTATGAATATTAGATTACATTATATCATGCTTAGAGTAATTTGAAAGCAATCTGCTTCTGAGTTGAGAGTTCCGATAGTGAACGAAATTGTTGTGGAAAAAATGAGTAGAAGAGTGATTTTGTTAAAGATTGTGTTTGCACATTTGAATACTGTTTAAATATTATTTCAGTATTAAATGTACGATTGGCAAAATAATAATTATAATAGACTATTTTTCAAATTTCTTTTATATATTGAAATTTGACATACTTTGAATTGATTGAAAATGCCAATGCTTTCAAAGGCGATATCAACAACTAATAAATGCAGTAGTTGATTTATTCTACCACTCAAGCTCAAATAAAAAAAATTTTAACTTATAGTGGATGGCACTTGATGTTAATACAGTTTTATCAATATTAAGTCATTAATTAAATTTAATTCTTTTTTTAAAACTTTAAATAGAGTTTTAGTAGTTTGTAATGAAGGCGGCGGTAGCTCAGTGGTTAAAATGCAAGGATTTCAGTATTTTTCGAATAAAGGTGAAGAATGTGAGTTCAATTCTCGCGAAAATCAATAATTTGTTTTGATAAATTTATGTGCAATAATTGTAACTATTTAATAAAAAGTAACTAAAATAAAAAATTTCTTTGGTAACCTAAATAGAAGTTGATTTCATTTTTTTAAATATTATTTGTTTTAAATTAAAATTCTCAATGCTTTTTATGGAATGAAAATTAGAATCACTTGATAGAAAATTGTTATTGTTGGAAATTTTTTATTTGTATCGAAAAAGTCTTTATATCAGATTATCCATTTGCAATTGCATGCTTAAAATTAGATTTTCCTAGTCTTCATTCAATCTAGTAAAAGACTCTAGGGAGGTTGGTGCACTATTGATTGGTGGAGCTTTTTTTTATTTAATATTGGAGCCCATCCCTTCTACTTTTCTTTCCATCCCTGCAGTCGTGCACCGTGGTAATAAAAATTTCCCAAAATACATCCCTGAAACAAAATAAACCTTCTGCCAGAAAAGTTGATCAAAAGTGAAAATCTTTTAATAGAAACATGCATTAGATCGTCGAAGAAATAGTCAGTCTTTATAATCAATCGATAACCCTTCCGCCTAATTCTGCTAAATTTAAATATTTGGTGATTTTCCTTCGTTCAATTGTATTAGCGAATTGATTTTAGGAAGTTAAAGTTGATAACAACGAAATAAATAAACTTTTTTAAACGAAGTAAAAACAAGTAATATAAAAACACTTTTTTAAAATCAATTTTTTCTTAGGTAATTAGAAAAAAAATCATTTTAGTTACATTTTATAAATAATTACAATTGTTGTTCTCGAGTTTCACTGTACAGCGGAAGGAGGGGGTGCATTAGCTTCTGCCGGTATGGATTCCAGAGTACCCGAGGGTAGAAGTCTGACTTCTAGTTCACATACGTCACAAACCGTTTTTACGGGGTGGACTTCCTTCATGCATTTCATTCATTCATCCATAGATCGTAATTTAGATCTGAAACAGAAAACGATCACCTCTGACTAAGTACCCTCAGTGGTGTTACTCTCCTCATGGAGAATTTGTGACCCCGACAGATTTAACGTCCACCACGCAAGGGGAGTCTTCTACTGGCAGGTTCGAACTCTCAGTCCAAAGGATGTGAATCCAACGCCCTATCAACCAGGCTATCCCAAGCTAACAATTACAGTTACTATAAATAATTGATCAAAAAATTATATTAGCGATGAATTTTCTACGCCAATTGAGGATTCAAAGCCAATTGTGGTGAAGCAAAATGCAATAATTTTCTACACCAGTTGGGGTAACACAATACAAATTAGAAATTTTTAACTTTCTCTATTCTGTATTATTTTAATTTGAAAGTGCTTAAAAATGAATCCAAAAAATCAATTAATTGGCAATGTTTAATTTCAATTGCATTAACATTAAGAAAATAAACAGAATCGTTTGAAATAATCAGCTTAAAATGTGTTTAGCCTAACCTCATTGGCGTGGAAGAAAAAAAAACACTGAATTCGTTACTTATTTGGTGGCGGGGAAATGAAGATTTTTGACTCAAAAGTTATTTTTTGATTAATTAATAAAAATTAACGAATTAATATTTTTAAAAACTGTATTAAAGTCACATGTCATCCGCTACAAATTTTAAAAAAATATTTTGAACTTGATAGGATGAATAAAAAGTATTTTATGAACGATTAAAATTTTGAACAAGATATATGTGTATAGAGAGAGGGAAAGTGTGAGTTAATAGTAGGTATTGGAAAAAAAATGTTCTATTCTTAATTATTTTGGCTTTCCAGAGTTTCCATTTGTTTCTGTCCTCAATTTACGACAATGTGATCATTGGTTATTACATGAATAATGAAGATAAAATGAAAAGTACAAGCTAAGCTTTTGTTGGCAAAATTTACATTGATTTTGTCGATGACTGTGCGTAGTGTTGTTATCTGTATATGAAATTAATCAACTTTTATAAACATTTATGATGTAACCTGTATTTATTTTTAGAAGTTTGGTTACAGTTATAATTTACCTAATCTGTTAGACTATCTCGGAAAATTTGTCTTGAAAAATCTCTTAAGCTTCGTCCTTGATTTCCTCATCGCATGTAAAAAGAGAGTTGAGTACAAGATGATTAACTGACAGACTGCTTGGAGATTTTGAAACTGTTTTATTATCTTCGTGAGGAAATGATGTGTGTTGATTAACTTAACCTTCACCATTAAATTTGATTCCCTTCATCATAATGCGATAAAGGAAAGGACTAATTGTTTATTACGAATGTGTAACGATTAAACATTTTGTTTTTCTCCAGCAGATGTTAATCAGTTCACCCCCGCCTTGTTATAATTCAAATTTTTAAGATTATATATTTATTGATTTAAGGGCTCTGGAACCATGGGCACCGTTCCCTGCTGATTTTCGCTCGAGAACTGCAATGCTGTTCGATATTGTACGCCATGTTCGAAAATTCTATTTAGCAAGTTTTTTAATTCATGTGACCATTCGTTCAATGCGGAAAGCTTAATATTCCCATGATGAGAACATTTTCTGAGCAGCCTACTTCCAAATCAAAAATCAAAGTTCTCCAATGAGAACAATCTTTACTTATATCTTCGAAAGCTAAATCTATATAAATAAAAATGAATCGCCAATTGTGTTGCTAAGCGTAAAACTCAAAAAAGGCTCCACCAATTCGGCTTTTTGTTTGTTTGTTAAATATTTTTGTTAAGACACGAGAAAGGTGATTATAGAGAAAAAAATTTGAGGAAAATAGTAAAAACGACACTTTTCTTACTTGCCAAAAGTTTTCATTTCCCCACCGCCAAATGAATAAAATTTCAGTTTTTCCCCCCACGCTAATGAGGTTAGGCTTAACATGTTTTCGACCTGTTATTTCAAACGATTCTGTTTATTTTCTTATTCATTTTGAATTTAAAATAAAACAGAATAAAGGAAATTATAATTTTCTAATCTATATTGTGTTACCCTAACTGTGGTTGAAAATTCGCGCATTTGCATTGCCCCAATTGGCGTTGAAAATTCACGGATGTGCAGTGTTTTGTAATTTTTAACAACTTTTTTCGTTTTATTTAAAGTGTTATTTCTTTAGCGCCAATTAGGGCTTAGAGTACGACTTTAGCTACACACTTATAACATTCGTTTACACAGCCTCTTTTTACGGGAGGGGGGGGCTCAGTCACACATCTCACAGATAGCACACAGAAGAACAACCATGCCTTAACCGGGACTCGAACCCGACACTCCCAGAACACGAAGAAGACGCCCTACCTCTGTACCAGAAAGCCGGCATTTTAATTAAAAGTTTTAAAAAATATGTGTATAATACTATTGTAGCTACCTCAATATCGACCGATAAATAAAATAGACTTGACTTGATTTTAAAGAATTTTCGAACTTTATTTGCGGTTTTGCTTTATTTTAGGTACGTTCTGTAAATAAATTGTTTTATGTTAGTTCTGTACTTTTCCGTGCTTACGAAGTCGCGGGTAAAAGCTAGTATTTAATAAAATTTTCACTTTTTGCTGCTAACTTAACAGTTTTGCTATTAGCTTTTCTTTTCAAATTACCAGGTATTTCTTTGCATTTTTTCTACGTCTGATATCACTGGAAGCTCCATCACTATTTTTTTAATGTATTGTTAACACATTGCTTGGATATTCTGACGACTGCACGGCAAGAGAGAAAAAAACAGTTCCGTTTCTCGAAAAGTGAACAAATTGGAAAGTTATTCATCACCATTGCCACAAACAGTATGTTTAAAAACAGATTTCACAAATAGTATTTTTTTAAACTCGTTTGCTACTAATTGGTGCTAATTAAAGCTTTGCTTATTTTGTCACCATTTTACCGTCAAGTGCAATATAATTACTTACTATGAGGTAATAATAATTTTCATTAAATATTTGAAACAGTACTGGCAAAACAAGCCTCAAATATCATGTCAGATGCATTGCTAACTACCAAACGCAAAAAGAATAAAACTCAATGGGGGGGAAGAGGGGTAGCAAACTTTGTCGTTATATCTCTCGCTATTTATATTCAAGCCAAAAACGCAATGTTTACATTTAAAAAAAATGATAGAATTCATAGATAATCAGTGTACTGAAAATTTATGATTTGGCGATTCAGTTTATCTATCTATACTGGGCAAAATAATTTAATAATTTATTTTCAGAATCTAAGTATTGATGTTTAATTATCATACTTTTAAAATCTATAGTTGGAGCAAATATTTTAATTGCTCTTTCGAATATTTTGTTTCGATTTTGATTCGTTGCATCAACGTTCTAATCTAAAATTCTTTTTTGAACGGTTCTAAAATATCGAAAACATAAAAGAAATGAATAACAATTGACGGTGAATTGATACACCACTCCAACATATATTTTCAATGCACGATCAAAAAAAATGTATATTTGTTTTTAAATTTTTATTCTATCTCGTTCTCGGGGAGGGGAAAGTTCTCAGCTTTCATATAAAATAAAAACTATCGAAATCGGACCGGGGTAGGTGATTTATTCTTCAGTTTTTCTTATTATTTAAATGCGTAGATTAAAATTTTTTTAAAGTATAAAATGTTTAAATTTTTGCTTCATGATATTATGTTGGGCATAGATATATTCATTAATTTAATTTCACAAATTTTTCGTTCCTGGATGAATCTTCTTTCATTTAAAATTCATCTGAAGATGAGAAACTGAAGTGTTGGTCATTGAATAAATAAAATATTCAATCAGCTGTAATCTGACCTTTTTAACTTGTCAGATGCGATATACACCACTTTCTAATGTGTATACTGACCACTAATTCAAAATAATTTGGAAAAGCTGCAAAGTAGCAGAGTATATGTAATATATGCGATATTTACACTTAAATTTTATATTTTTGCCTGAATAAATTGTCTCCGGAAAATAAGTCCGATTACCTTGTGCCTGTAAAAATGATAGACCGAAAAGGGAATGAACTAAAATAAATGATAACATAGGATTTTATTGCTAATATTACATATCCGCATTGAATTATGTACCGAATATTTAAATGGTAATTGTCAATCATCCTATTCATGCTTATAAATATGTGTAATGATAGTTTAAAATTCAATTTGATCCTGATTGATTTCTTAAGGTTTAGCTTCATTCAACCCATACCGAAGTCATTCTGAAATATTCTCTTATTTCCTGATCCCATTCCAATTTTTCTATTTAAGTAAATCAACTGAAACTTTGTAAAAATGCTGCATCATCGGTTTCTTCATGTTGAACGGATAGAAAATCGCTGGTGTAAACAGATTCTTCTAAAGGATCCCTGCGTTTTCCTTGTCAAGGTCAACACGTGTGAGAATTCCTGTCAGAATCGACACGTGTCAGATTTATTAGAATCTCATGGTGTGTAAAACCAGGAATAAAGAATTTCGTTCTTTTTTACCTTCTGGTTTTGTCCGTGTTTTTGGTACATAATGTGTGCCTCTCGTGATGCAGTAAAGCGAGCTTAAAAAATTCGAAAATCTGTCCTCTGTCTTTGAAACTCCTTCTTCTTCAAACACAAAATCATATATTACATATGCCTAAGGAATATATAAATATAAGGGATCAAAAACATAAGTTAGATACTGTTCATTTCAACGACCACTTTTCGACGTTTCTATCTTATTAATGGGAGAGACGCTGAAAGATGAGAGCATTTCAGGAATTCTTCATCATTCTTTGACCTTCATTTTTGCCCTATTAAATACTTTTTGTTCGGTTTTTTTTTTTTTTTTTTTTCACGTGCATGTGAGCATCGTGTCGTTTCTGTCAGCATCGTTTAATACAGTCCGCGAATAATCCGATTTTATTTTATTGTGAAATGCAAACATCTCCTTTCATGTTTCCTCTCACCCCTACTTTGACGAATTAAACCCATCCTAACGCATGCGCAAAAGCACGGTGGATTTTAGAATCTGTTGTCAAACAATACTTATGGTAATAATTTTTAATAAATGATTTTTAGTTTATTGTCTTCATACAAAAATTTATGTTTCTGTAACAAATTTTAGAAGCAATCAGTTTACCTAAAAATAAACTAGAAAACAAAAACAATAAAGTTAAAAACATAAATAAAAACTTTTATATTAATATATGAAAAAATAAAGATATTAACAATTTCATTTGTTCTTTGAACAATCACTTTGTTTTTACCACATTAACAATTTATCTGCTTTCCTGTTGAATCTCAACCACTCTAATGTATATAAAAATGCAAGAAAGTATTTAAAACATTTAGAAAATCCTAATCACGTGTAAGAACCTTCAAATTTTATGGGAGCATTGACATTAACATTACTAATAAAATATCTGACAATGCCATGAAAAACATGGTATATTTTATTTGCTTAGCTGGATAAACTGGAATTACAGAGAACGCTAAGCTGTTTCTATATGCGATCGAATTGATTCAGTACAGTAACCTCGTTTTATGGTTTATTTATACGCTTCTGGAATAAAATACCAGTCTATTTCCATTTCATTTAGGCCACTTTATTTCATTTCATTTTTCTGTCGAAGCTCGTCGTTTTAATTTATTTTAACTAAAAATATTGTGAGGTGAAAATTGATACATTTATATTTTTAAAAAAAATTAATCATGGGAGGAAAAGAAAGGAATTTAAAACACTAAATTTCAGCAGATTTTTTTTTAATCGCATCGTTAACTTTTTTTAAACTTGTAAATAAAAAAAATTAGTAATTTTTTTTAAAAAAAAAAGAATTAACAGTGAAAACAGTTTTTCAATGCTATGTGAAAATCGTTTTTGTAAATTATTCAAATTATTATTTTTTTTCCCCTTGAATGAAAAAATTTTGGGGGAGAAGTTAAACAACAACTAAACTGATATTAGTGAAAGAAAAAATTCTAAATTTTAGAATGATAAAATTATTATTATTAATAATTTGTCTGGATTTAGGTTAGACCTGGAAACAAGTTTTCCTAGCTTTTATTGAAAATTTGGCCATTAACTTTTTTTTTTCTTGTAAAGTTTCACAATAAAAAAAAAGGGGGAATTAACAGTGAAAACCGTTTTTCAATGCAATGTGAAAATTGTTTTTGTAAATTATTCAACTTATTTTTTTTTTCCCCTTGAATGAAAAAATTTTGAGGAAGAAGTTAAACAACAACTAAACTGACATTAGTGAGGGAAAAAAAAATTCTAAATTTTAGAATGATGAAATTATTATTATTTTATTTTGTCTGGGTTTAGGTTAGACCTGGAAACAAGTTTTCCTAGCTTTTATTGAAAATTTGCCAAATAAAATTGCTCCTAATTGTACAATACCACCTTCAATATATAATTATATAGATTTGGCAGCTCCAATTCCTATTATTTGTCCCATGGAAAACCAACTGGGAGACTTAATTTAATTTTATTTTTTATTAATCGAAAATTGATGAATAGCATGTAGCATGGTTAAGAAAATTGGGAACTGAGAAAGTGTCTAACTGAAAAAAACTGAAAAAAAAATTAAAATATTTCTATTTATTCTATCATCCTAATAGGATAAGTTTTTTTAACAAGCCTTATAAAATTTTATGTCAAATTAATATTACTATTTAATGTGGAAAAATAATACAAATGTTTTATTTTCCTCATGTAAGCTATAATTTTGAAAAAGGGGAGGGGGAATAGAATTGCTTTTTTAAACGAGTAACTTTTTGAATAAATTGTATCATCTGAAAGATTTATGGGAATGTCTACTTATATACTATGATTAAACTGTTTGTCTATTAAAAAATATATTTAAAATTTGGATTGCTAAAAAACAGTTACCACTTTATTTATGTATCTAAAATATTTAAAAATAATTATTGGAATAAGGCATTGAAATATCAGGCAATGCTGACTAATAAACATAGTCGATTTTCGAAAGTAACAGATTTAGCTATAAACCTTTTAATTCATTTGTGGAATGTGTCATTAATATAATATTATTTACCATAAATGCCTTACTTCCTCTTAAGATAACTAAATCTTTTAATTTGTGAAAATTTCTTTTGAAATGAATATGAACAAATGTCATCTATCTTTTATAAAGGAATTTTTATTCAGAAAATGTTTTATTTTTATATCAATATTGGAAGGAAAAAAAACTATACATTTTTTACTTTAAACTATTAGGCTGAATATTAAGATGATTCTTTCTGTTTTAAGACTTTGTGTTATGATCAAACTATTTTAATTAATGTTAAAATATTTGAGTTATAACTGCTCTTAAATATATTCATCACTGATTTCTGTAGAATCTTCTCTTGTTTTCTACATTTCTGTCGTTTCCTTGAAGTTATTTTTAAGACGAATATGTAACTAAATAATAATTTTTTTCAGCTTTCACAAAAAAGAGAAATGTTCTTCCGAGACAGCAGTACTCCGCCTCCTACTGCTAATGTGCTGCCCAATGTGCCTGCTAGTTTTGCGCCAAGTGTAAATAACTTCACCCCAGCAGCTCCATTGTATAATTCTAGCAATAAGGAGAACACTGCCACAACTTATGCCAAAGAAGTATCTGTGAAGGATATGGATGGTTATGTAGGGTTTGCAAACTTGCCAAATCAGATATATCGGAAAGCTGTGAAAAAAGGTTTTGAATTCACACTTATGATTGTCGGTAAGTTGTATCTTTTTAAAATCATCTTTTTAATCCTTTTAATTGTAACTCATTAAATATTGTTCATGAAAGTAATGTTATAAGTTATAAGAAAAAGAAGACATGAGAAGTAAAATCATTTCTCTTCATTTGTAATCTCAAAATAATCAGTACACCCTTGTTAAATTATAATAATTTATTTTAAAATAAAAAATTGATTGATTTTAAAATAAAAAAATTAAAAAGTTAACAAAAATAATTCTCTGTATAGTTAATGTTTAAATCTGTTCATAATAGTTTATATATATGTATATATATATATTGCTTATTAATTATAGAATATCTGTAAGAAAAGAAACAAAGTTATTTCTATTATATAATTAATATTGAGTTGTTCATGAAAAGTGAGAATTGAATTTAATATTGAAAAACATTGTGTATAAAATTTTAATGCTTAGAAAGTATCCCATTTCTGAACAAAAGAACAGCACCTGCTCTTCTTGGTATATTATTCATCAGATGATATCTTCTTTTGAAATCTCATCCACTTATGACACATCAAAAGCAGATTATTTATCAGTTTTGTTGTAATAAACTCCTTTTTACGACCACTCCCAATCATTTTCTCTGTAGGTTGTCATGAATTTTTAACAGAAAGGAGTCGATTGTTTTTCCTAACATCTGATGTTTCATTTATCAAACTTTGTAAAGCTCCAAATTTCAACCATAAATATTTGGTTATTTAAAAAAATTAAGTTAATAAATATGTATATGTTTGCATTATTTTTGGATTAAAATTTATAGAGCATTATCAGTTTGTTTTTTCATTTAGATTATATATTTTTATATCAAATGAGTTCACTCAATTAATAAAAAATGTCGTGTCTAATTTTTTTTTTTTTTTTCAGTTTTAATAATGTCTTACTAATATGAATGCATTTTAGCCGTTAATTATTGATTAGTTGGGTTTATATTTCTCAGTATATATACATTTTTACTCCGCATTGAGATATTTTGTATTGACTAACATAAGATGCCGATATAATTTTTTCCTCCCTCCTGATTAATTTTTAAATTGTTAAAAATTAACTTTTGAGAAGCCGTCTTCAAAAATGTTTTAATAGTTATTGCATTTCCTGCAGACTAGTTCCATTGATAAATAACTTTCCTTTTTTACTTTCTTTATAGGAGAGGCAGGCTTAGGAAAATCTACTTTAATAAATTCTATGTTCCTGACAGATATTTATTCAAATGAATATCCTGGACCTTCCCTTCGGCCAAAAAAAACTACACAAGTATGTTAAGTACTTTGTGCATTGACATTTATTTTATAATATAAAAAGTTCTTTTTTATGTTTAACACAATTGAGATAGTATTTTCCGCTTTTATCCTAATGAATTAAAATTTTCATTTCATCCCCCCCTCTTTCCACAGGTAGAAATAACTAAAGTCCTGTTGAAAGAAAATGGTGTAAATTTGCATTTAACTGTTGTAGATACTCCTGGTTTTGGGGATGCAGTTGATAATTCAGAATGGTAAGAGTATGTTTTAAATAAATAAGGTTTTCTTTCTAGGATGATTTTATATGAACCTATTACTTACATGTTTACATTGCAAGGGAAAAGAATCTATAAATTCTCATTCCATCCAACACACAAGGATATTGTGGATGTTAATTTTATTAATTAAATAGTTTTACAATGCTGAATCTTAAATTAATTCTAAATAGATATTTATTTGCTCAAATTTTTAATAACTGATTTATAAATAACAGTTCACTGTTTGATATGGAGATGCTTGAATATATTCTGATGAAAAGATTGCTACTCTAGATTTTATTATTATTACCAATTACAGGTATGCATTAACAACATATGCATATGCAGTATATTATTTGTCATTGCAATAGTGCAATTAATTTATATGATAATATATTTAAATACAAAATAGAATTATTGGCAGATTTTTATTATCTGGTTTCTAGAAGAAACTAACCCAAATGTTTTAATTGATAAGATATTTTGAACTAGTTTTTGTATTACATATAGTAATGTACATGTACTAAATATAATACTTTTTTAATTTTTATTAAATTTAAAATAAAATTGGGATTTTTTTTTTATTCTTTATAGTTGGCAGCCTATTATCGACTTTATTGAAAATAAATATGAGGAATTCTTAAATGGTGAATCTCGAGTTCATAGGAGTTTTGAACCAGATACTAGAGTCCATTGCTGTCTTTATTTTATTGCACCATCAGGACATGGGTTTGTAGAATATCTTTATGTATCACCATTAATTTTTAATTTATTTTTCTTTCTATTGATAGAATAAATGCTGTTTCATATAATGAATAGCTTTAATATAAAATGCTGAACCTCCAAAATGTTTAATATTATAATTTATTATTCATCTTCATTTATTTTAATTAATTATGAGTTTAGTAAAAATGTTCACAGAAAAAAATATCATAGCATTTTTTTGAAATGTTCATTCTACATCATAAATAATTATTTTCTTTCTAGTTTGAAACCTCTTGATGTGGAATTTATGAAAAGACTGCATGACAAAGTAAACATTATTCCAGTTTTAGCAAAGGCTGATACTATGACTCCTGAGGAGTGTGCTGTGTTCAAAAGAACAGTAAGTTCTAAATACTTATGAGAAAAAATATTTTAAATTGTTACTTTTAAATATAACATTTTTCTAGTATTTTTTGTTGCCATCTTTTTGATAAAATAGTTTTGAACATTTATTTAAAAAAAAAAATTTATCTATCTACACAAACTGTTGATAGATTTAAACTCTTAAGTTTATGATTGCATATATTAGATATTTTTATTTACTTATTTATTTTGAATTCCTAATTTAGAGGAAATATATTTTCTGTGTTTTTTTTCCTCCCCCATACCAGTATAATGAAAAGTAACTTTATAATGTTTTATTTATATTTATAAAACTTTAATAATAAAATTTATTATTTCTATTGTTGAATAAAAAAATTAGGCTTATCTTCATTAATTCTGAGGCTGTATCTGTATTATGTAGTGCTTTTATATTAACATTAGTTTTCTTCTTTTCCAGATTATGAATGAAGTTGGTAAACACAAAATAAAAATATATGATTTTCCAGACTGTGGTGATGATGAAGAAGAAAATAGAATGCTTAAAAAATTAAAGGTTTGACTTTTTGATGTGTGGATTTTCTTTACTTGAAAAAATGCAAAAGAATAATAATAATTTGAAAAAAAAAAATCTTTTATTCTTTATGAAGGATCGTGTTCCATTTGCTGTTGTTGGAAGTAATACTGTTATTGAAGTAAATGGGAAACGTTTGAGGGGGAGAAAATACCCTTGGGGTGTAGCTGAAGGTAAATATCTCGCATTTTGATATTGTTCATTTTACATTTAACTTATGTTTTATTTCTATTGAGTTATCATTTTCTATACACTTTTGATAAATATTGCCTTCATTCAAATATCCAATAATTTTTATAAATGTCCTACTTGTTTTCAACTTGTTCTCTTGTTTATACTTTGTTGAATTAGTTGATCAATTCTTGTAATTAAAAAATGCATATTATCAAAATTATAAATCAGCATTATTTTTTTCCTTGTTTATTTAATAATGATAAAAAATGAAAGTTTGAAAAATATTTAAGTAGATTAAATTAATTATATTCTGTTGAATGCATTTTATTTTCTGTATATCAACTATTCTAAATAAAATCAGAATTGTTAATTTATTTAATAAATTAAAGGTGATCATTACAGATTTTTTTTTCTGAAAATGATGTTATAAAATAAAATAAAAGAATATCCGATTTAATTTGAAGTGAAAAATGTTATTTTACTTTTCGAAAAAAGTATGTAAAAGAATAATTTTCTAAAATTTTTGAAATTATTACATATTGAACAATTTTTTCTGTATGATCTTATTAATAAATTAATTTATTATTAATTGCTGTATTAAAAGATTCACTTAAAATGAATGAGTATTAAAATTATGTGGCTCCTGTGAGAAATTTTTATCTAAAGTTTTGTTTAATTATTAAAAATTTTTTAGAATAAGTTTATTTCTTTTTCTGTACAAAAAGATATATTGAGACATTCATTTCGTGTTTATATTAATATTTTAGTGGAAAACATGGAGCATTGTGATTTTATTGCTTTAAGAAACATGTTAATTAGGTAAGATTTTTCATGTCATTTAGGTATATAATAGTTCATATTTTTACTTAAATTTTAAACTTTTGTTTTTAGTTATTACATTATTAGTTTACATAATGCATGTTCTGATAATATTGTCTTTCTCTAAATGTCATTTTTCTTTCTCATTTCAGAACACATATGCAAGACCTGAAAGATGTTACAAACAATGTGCATTATGAAAATTATAGGTGTAAAAAGTTAGCTGCTTTTACTAATGATGGGAAACCTGTTAGAATATCAAATAAGTAAGTAAAAATATGTAATATGAATTTAAGAAAGACATTTTTCGTTTCTTTTTTGTAATTTTACTAGAAATAGTTTAAGTTAAAATTTTTTGCTTGAAGAATCAATTTTTATTTTCTGAAATATTTCCATGCTAAAGTAAAGTTTTATATATATATATATATATATATATACACTAGCCGCCTTTGGCGACCAGTCGGTTCGCCAATATTAATGCCAACTAAAAGGTTAAATCATTTTTTATATAACTTGGTCTCCTAATAAGTTTTTCAGCAAAATATTTTTAAGCTTCACATTTCGATAGGCATATAATTCACTTATACTATTAAGCAGTCCTATCTTTGAAGCCCGCATCTCTCTCTGATTTTCTATCAGTGAACGTACAATTCACTTTTAAATTAAATTGAAAATGATGAAACTTCAATTACCTCTTTACTCAATCTAAGCATGTCTTTAAATAAAACTAAGAACTGAAAGCAGTGTAGTCCGACATTGAATTTTTATGTTCAATACAGAAATTGTAACATTATAAAAAAATTTTATAATTTATAAGATCTCAAGGAATTATTCAGCGAAAATTTCACAGGTTAATTGAAACCTTCAGTTTTTAATTTTATTTTTAGATTATATAAATGCTGTCAATAATAACATTTTTTTAGGTTTAGGTCATTTTTTTAGGTTTTTTGATATCTTGATAAAGTGATCTAAAATCGCCAGTTTTTATCGAACAGTTATATTGAAATTTTCATAGATTGATCAGATTTGATGATTGATTTAGTTTATTGGAGTACCACTTTTTTATTTTACGGACTTATTGTCTCAAGAATATTTTGTTAAATATGATTCACAGAGCAATAGTAGAAATAGGGCTTATTATTTTTATGAGTTATAATGTTATTCAAAGTTTGAAATATTGAGGATTTCTTCTCTCTAAAAAGAATTATATGAAATGTTTTTGTTGAAATTTTAAATCAATTTATCTGGGTTGACATAAAATTTTTAGCTGTGAATAACATAGTAAATTATCAACTATTTTAAAGAGAAATTAAAATATTTATTTCTTAATGAAAATCATGTATTTATAATCATTTATAATCTTTGTGTGATTTTTGTACTCATTAATTGTTTTATTAGTTTTTGCCCTCAAAGGATTTTAAATACCTATATGGTATTCTGGTAAGTGTGATTGTTTCTGTTTTGAATTTCTTTAATGTAACAATTAATCATTTCCATATTTTCGTTGCTTTAACTTCCAGTTTTTAATTAATGTATTATTAAAATAGTTATATAATTTTCTAACATAAGTTATGTTATTTGAAATTTTCATTATGATATTTTTTACCTACTTATTACTGTTTTTAAGTTAAAAGGCGAACAATGTAATCTCATTTAAAAACTACTTGTTATTGATTAATTGAATAGTTTAATTACATCGTAGTAATGCTGATTGGCAATTGTAATTATCATATCAAATATGAGCTTTGTTACTGTCTAAATTAATAATTATCTCTCCAGGAACCCCTTAGCTCAAATGGAAGAAGAGAAAAAAGAACATGAACAGAAAATGAAAAAAATGGAACAAGAAAGAGAACAACTTTTTGAGCAGAAAGTTAAAGAAAAATTCCAAAAGCTGGCGGATTCTGAAGCTGATGTAAGAAATGAAGATTTTGATAATATATATTTTTTAATTTAAACGTTATCAAAATTTCTCCGTTTAATTCAGCTTGATTCTTTATGTGATTTAAAAGTTTTTAAGCTTTCTATGAACTACAATCAAAACTAAAGAGAAAATCAGGTTTTTAATAAAATTTAATTGTGTCTTAAAATTATTAATGTCTTTTTTTAAAAAATTTTCTTGCGTTGTACTTTTTTAAAAAAAAATTGCTAATATTAGCTAGCTCATTTCAAATGTATATTTGTATATGCATGTGTTAGCCATCTTTGACTCTCAAGTGGTTCACTGTGATTAATTTAAATGGTTGATAAAATTTGTAATGAAATATTTTATAGTTTTACATAAAATATTTATTATGTTTTTTGATGGTTTCTACAGTAAAGTATTTTAAAATCAAAATATGATTGATATGTTACACATACTGTTTTAAAACCCTTACATCATTATGTTCATTCTTCTATGTATCCCTAATTTATCCTGTTATCTCATTTAATTAGAAAATTTTGTTGATAAAGGGGAGGGGGTAATATAGAAACTTACTTGATAAAAACTAAACTTATTGAAAATATAATTCAGCATTATAGTTTTATAAGAACTATAAATTATTTTTCATAATGTATGTGACTCAGAGGATTATTCGGTAAAGAATTCTCTTGATTCAAAAAAAGAAAAATCAGTGCTCTAAAATAAGAAATAAATTTTCAAACCATAATAGGTAATATATTGTTACTATACATCTGATGACATTATATTAAAGAGTATCATTGATAAAAAAAATGGAAACATTTAAAAAATATTACATCATTAATAATTTATGAAGTTTAAACATCAATTGTAAATAAGCAAAGCATACATTAACTATTAAATTAGAAACCACCAAAATTTAAGTTTAAAGTAACCAATATAAAATATTCTTTATTGATTGATTAGAAATAGAGAAAAAAAGCTATGCAATATTGCTTTGATATCATTCAAAAGATATATGTATATATATTTAATTTTTTAGTAGATATAAATTTTATTTTGGTGCTTACTTTTTAATTAAATTTTTTGAAAAATATATCCTTTTGAGGTGCATATTTCTCTTCTCTAAATGAAGATCTATAAGTTTAATAGCACCAGATTAAATGACCTGGCTTATAGAGCATGAACTAATACAGACATTCATCCTTGTTGAGATTAACTAGAGTGGGAAAAAAGCATTGCTTAGGTTCCAGTGTATTATGTAGTGTTCTGTCCATGCATTTATTACATTCTATTTATTAATTCTTAAAATAAGTACATCTTTTAAATGTATTTTTATATCAAAGAAATATTATAATTTTGCTCATCTACAGGAAAAGTTATTGAGATAATTTGGTTTTAAAATCTTTCTCATTGTTATTCTATAAATGGATTCATATGCTTAAACAATATTCTGTTTATTAAATTGTAACTGGGTATTGAAATAAAATGTTTTGTATAGTAAAAACTATAATATAAAAAATCATTTTCTCTTGTATAGAAGCAGAATTTTTTAAAACCATGCTTGTAACATCAGTATATGAAAATAATTGCTTTTAATTTAATCAAAAATTTTATTGAAAAAAAAAGTATTTGCTTCTTAATTTTGTTTTCAGTTCATTTAGTTAAGTTATTTCAAAGTGAATTTTTTAAAAAAAATTGTCTATATTTGATTTTTTTTTTTTTAATTTGGCATTTCTTTGTGTTTCTTATCAGTTGTTTTTTGCTGCAAAAAATTAATTTTAAATGTTTTTTTTTCAAAAGATTTAAAGTATAACAATTGAATTTTTTTTAAATTTGTTTATGTAGTTGGAAAGACGAAATGAACAGATGAAGAAAAGTTTAGAAGCTCAGCGGAAAGAACTAGAAGAAAAAAGAAAAGTTTTTGAAGATGAAAAGGCTGCTTTTGAAGCTGCAAACAAAGATGAGGATTCAGTACGCCGAGCATCAGTAGATGTAAATATGAAAGAGTAAGTCAAACTTTTTTCAATTTATTTTCATGATTAAATAGCAAATATAATTGCACTACAAACCTTATTTAAATATTTAAAATAACCGAAAAAATTTTGTGGATTATTTTGTGTCTATTTATAAAACTGTTTAATTATATAGTTATAAAGACAAAATTATATTTAATGACAAAATGGTTCAAGATATAGCAAATTAAAGAAATCATATGTAAAATACAACATGAAATATGAAATCTCATATATATATATATATATATATATATATATATATATATATATAT
>JAOUZG010048650.1:119061-151551 GCA_026289955.1 Argiope argentata | reverse complement strand
TTATGCTTGTTCTCATAAAAGTGGATAAGAATACGAATTAAAAGTTGATTTGGAAATGGAATTGTTTATTTTTATTGTTTAAATCAATTTAATTTTAGTTCTTCAAATTTCTTACTGTAAACAAATTTAAAATGTTTTCAGTAGATTTTCTCATAAAAGATATGGAATTGCTTCTAATCCAAATTTTCTAATATAGCTATGCTGAAAAGGATTTAAAAAGAAATGCATTAATTGCAATATTTATTAGCTTTTGTCTCTGTTTTATCTATTGTATTTATTATTGCTATAAGTAATTTAATTTTGAGCAGTTATAATATGCTAATTTTGCTGATGGATTACAAAGAGGCTAATTTACAAAAAGTATAGACTTCAATTTAATTTTTGTGTTTAAGATTAAATTGACAGTGCATACTTGTAATGACCTATGAAATAAAAAGACATTTAATTTTTCACTCAAATAAGTAATTTTTATCTATCAATATTATTAGAAATCTTGTTATAAAATGAATTAAAGGTAATAATAATAAATAAAATAAAGGAACAAACCATAAAAAGATGCTTTGTTGTTGTTAATTCTATTAAATGGAAACCTATGAAATATTTGATTTGTAACTCAAGATATCTGTTATCATGTAGAATAAGATTCATCTTCACTACAGGGTAAATTTACTTTTCTTCTTCTTTTATTTTATTTTATTTATTTATTTATTCATGGCATTTGGGGAAAATATAAATTTTTGGAATTCTAATTTAAAAGATTTAATGACTAGTTGTATAAAGATATTTTCTTATATGGAATTTAGAATTTGATCAACTCTCATATGGCTCATTTTGAGAAATATCCTTTGATTACCCTTTTTCTACTAATCTAATTCAACCAGCTCTGCGCATTTTATACTAGCTTTCTCATTTCTGCTTTAAAGTATGAATGTAAAATGTAAAGCAAGAATAATCTTGATGATAACTCAATTTACATTCAGCATCCTTTGTTTTAAACAAAATTCAGCTCATCAGTGTAGAGTTTGCTCAGCTAGTTGATTCTGATCAGTAGTAGAATAAAAGAATTGTGGCAGGCTCAAATATTGGCTCTAGTCTGAGAAAATGTAAAAGTGGCAAGAAGAAAAATCTAGAAAGGATTCAGGATTCTGATTATATATTCAAAAAAATTAATATATTTTTGAAAAAAAAGAAGACAAAAATAAATTGGAAATATACATTTACAGACTCGCAGACTAATATATACCAAAGATTGCTGAAAGAATTGTGCTATTGACATCAAACTGAATTGAATGCCAATTCACTAAAACTACAGAAACTCAAATAATATGTATATACCATGAGCATCAGAATGATGTATTTTTGAGCAAATCCTTGATTTGCTTCCATTAGCTAAAAATGCACATGGTTCAAATGGTACAGATATCAATACAATTATAGTATCATGATCTGGAGGAGCTGTGTTCTATTTACAATTCCATTTCAATTATTTGTGCTCTATTAAAAAATTATTTTAATCTGGATGGAGTGGAAATATTTATGTTAAAATTGAAGGTGTCATCTTGGAAGGTTACATTATCCTGCAACTTTTTACCAATGGAACTATATCCTATATATATTATCCTGCACCTTTTTACCAATGGAATGCTGAAATATACAGATATGATCTTATTGTTGGTTAGAGGATTGTTGTTTAGTTCTGTTTCTTTAGAGATGCAATTGCCAACAACTTTCTTCTTGATAATGCTAATTTATATTTCCATTGCACTTCCGTAGTGTCTAATAATCATGGGAGCAAAAGAATTCAATAAACAGAATGGCCCATCAGTTTTAAATCTTGTAGAATGCTCTAAGATGTATTATTGTAACATATATCTGACACTCCAAGATATAATTTGTCATGAACTTTTTTCTGTTGGTACAATTAGACTATATATATATATATATATATATATATACTAGCAGCCTTTGGCGACCGGTCGGTTCGGCCAGTATTAATGCTCGCTAACATTTTCATATAATATTTTATGTAGCTGTGTCTCATAACAGGTTTTTCACCAAAATATTTTTAAACCAAACAAATTTTGACAATCATATAATTCATTTATAGTATTATTTAGAATTATTTTCTTCAGATGTTCTGTTCATTGTACTACTCATCTTTCTCTTTCTATCCGAGCAATGATTGTCCCGGAATTGATATTTTACTTAAATGGTGGAGGGAAAGGTCTAAAATTCTACGTTTTTATAGAATAATGAGATTTAAATTTTCATAAATGTAAACATACTTAACAAATAAAGACACAATTGTTTTTCAAGAAATGCAAAAGCTTAAAAACAGCTTGGAAAATGCCACGCACAGAGGAAATAATGGTGACACACACACACACTCCTTTTCTTTATTTTTCTATTCTTTTTTTCTTCACTACTTTTCTTTCTACAACCCCTTTTTGCCCTCTGCTATTCTTTTTTTCTTTATTTATTACTTTATTATGACTTTTTTTGAGCAGGCATAGATTAAATATCCGTACAGACTAATAATAAAAGCAACTATTTTCTTTCTTTTTTAAACATCCCGTTATCTACAAATGAAAACCAATTGACTTCGCGCATTTCTTTCTAAACAAATGATAATTTATTACTTCCTGCTATCTTACTCAGTGTGAGAGAAGGAAATGAAGATTTTTGGCGGGAAAGTAAGAAAAGTGTTGTTTTAACTATTTTTCTCGCAGTTGTTTCATTTTTTTCTCTCCATAAGAACCATCCTCGTGTCTTAACGAAAATATTAAAATAAAAATTAGCCGAATCGGTCGAGCCGTTCTCTAGTTTTGCGTTTAGCAACGCATTTCGTGTTCCATTTTCATTTATATATATATATATATATAGAGAGAGAGAGAGAGAGAGAGAGAGAATTAGCTTTCAATTTTTCTATAGTTTCCTAAAAACTTATAACATGGTTTTTCCTTTTTTTTATTTTATATTTCTTATGTTCATATATAAAAAATTTTTTAAAATGAACTGATTTTGATATGTTCAGCATGACAAAATAAAGATTTTATTCAAATTTCATGTTTTTAATAATCATTCAAGTTATATTGATTTTTATAGTTGCTCTTTTAATTTTTCTGTGATGTGTTTAAATTTAGTTGGTTAAATTGCATTAATAAAATTGCTATGTTTCTACTAATATTCAAGTTGACAACTTAGAGGCCTTAATTTATCTTTTTCACTCTAGTATATATATTTGATACTTTATTTTGTTTATTATCTGATATTTTTTATATAGTATTATATAAGAGACACTGTTAGTTTGTAAAGAAGCAATGCAAGAGACTTGTTTCAAAAAATGGCTAAAATTCTCTGTATCTATTATAACAACAATTTAAAAACTTTAATTTAATGATTGTTTTGGTTTTTGGAGTTACAAATAACATTTTTTTAATGTTTTCTGTTGCATAATATATATGTTTTTTTGGCATTATAATAAGTAACTTTTTAAAAAACTTTCAGCCAAGATACAAAAGAAAAGAAGAAAGAAAAGAAAAAAGGACTATTTTAACTGTACATATTTATAATGGACAGCATGAATTTCATCTCATCGTGTTTGCTGTTTCCTCCTTTCTAAGCATTTTAATCCATTAGTTATTTCTCATGACAAATTTGTAAAAGATGCTTCTTGAAGTGGATAAAAAAAAGTACTTACTTAGCCTGTGGTTTGTGAATGGCTGAAAAACTTTTTCGTTTCTTGCATTTAAAAGGGAGGGGGGATTTGTTTGATTTTGTGCATGCATTTTATGTATTCATTTAAGTCAAAAATTACTAAGTGAGTAACTGCTAAAACTGATATTGCTTACTGTACTTTTTTTTAAACTAAAATATTGATCAGAAAATGCTATTAATAAACAAATTTTGTTTAAACTGCTAGCATGTGAGACTGCTATATTCTTATTGTTAAAAAATTGTGTTCATATTTTTTGAGATAAAGGCTGCTTTAAATTTTTTTGATTTTTTTACAAACATTGTGATGTTTACATTATGTTTATTTTTTAATTTTAACTTTTTTGTAGTGGAAGTTTAGTTCTTAACTGTGGCTGTGACATGTGCAGCAGAATTAAATGAATTTTAATTTTTTTTAATTAAATCTAATATAAAAACTCACAAAATTTTGATGTTTGGTTTTATTTTTAAAAAAATTATTTTAAAGCAAATAAGTTTTTTCAACCGCAAGCTAATAAGGTATTTATAATTTTTTTAAAAGTTGTTTTGAATTTAAAATTTGTTTTTCTTTTTTCCAATTGTATACTACACTGAAGAATCATTGTAAAAAATATTTAAAATAAATTTCTTAAATATTTGAAATATATTCAAAGCAGAAAGTCCCAGTAAAATTATATGGCATTTGTTATTCCTTTCACTTTCCAAATAATTTATTTTCTAGGAATACACATTAAAAGAGAGATTGATAACATTCTTTTTGTTTTCCTTAATACAACTGTAATTTATTTTTTTAATAATTACATTAACATATCTTGGGAGTTTAAAGGATGTGCTGACCTTGGCAAAGTTACATGATTGAAAAGTTTACTGACTGAGGAAAAATTTTATAGGATTCAATTTTTATATATTTTGCATAGAATTGTTCTTTTGTATATCTTTTACATATAGAATAGAAATATTGTGTCTGCACTCTTTCTTTTTCCTTGTTTGGAAAAAATAAGGAGATGGTTTGAATATTTAAACTTGTTCTCTAACTATGGAAATGTGTTATTATTTAAACAATTTTGCATATTATGTACAAAGCTGTGCCTTTTAGATTTAAAATTTCATGAGCATTTATAAAATTTTCCTGTTGCATTAATATATGAAACGATACAGTTCTTAAAACTATGCTTCCTTTTTTATATACTTTTTACTAAGAAAAATGTGCCATGTTATATAGTGCATGTTTTGAAGAAAATGTTTTTTTTTTAAAGATATTTTGGTGAATTATATTAAATTCTTTTATTGTTTTTTTTTATCTTATGTATTTTAGATTTTTCTGAACCAGGAAAATATTTAGTGCAATATTAAAATATGAGTACAGATGGAGTTTTCTTTTTATTCTTTTGAATTACTATACTATTTATTTTGAAATCTTTTTTTCTGAAAAAAAATCTCTTATATTTTGAAATTAAGCAAACCTTTTCTGCTTAAATTTCAATTGTATGCTTATATGTGCTTCAATGTTTCAAGTATTTAAGGTATTGTATTGATTATTTTACTAATTTATATTACATATATGCAACAGAATAAACTAATATATTTGATTTGAGAAATATTTAAATAACTGACACTAATTTGCAGTAGTTTTCAGTTGATCGAAACAAAACAAATGACCAAGACTTGTGCATTATTGTTCCTGAGAGCAAGGAGTGAATTCTTACTATATTTCTGATGAAAGTAAATATGTGTGTACAGAGAAAAGATATATTCTTATCTATGAAGCTGAACATGTAAAGTTATCCCCACGTATTACTTGCAAATTACTTTTTATAGAAAATTTTTGACTGTTCATACGAAAATGTAATAATCGTCCAGTATTCAGAAGAGTGCTATTTTCTGCATTTGGATCTTAAAATATTTGTATCTTAAACAATTCATCTTATTGAAAAAAAGTTTAATTAAATTTAGTTTTAAAAAGTGTTTATAGGAATTATTTACTGGATCTTATTAGTTGTCTTAGAAATTTCAAATAGATTTATTGGCATTGCTTTGAAGTAAGTATTGGCTCGATGTAAAGCTTTCCTATTTAGTCTTAACATTTTGGTATACAGATGCAAGGTAATGTTTTTTATAGTTTGTCCCATTATTTTGGTATTCTACATTAACGTGTTGAACTCTTTGCCAAATACATTAGCAGCTAGCCTGTTTAGGCAAAAAGTATTGACAGTATTTGTAAAACTATATTTTCTTCGATTTTGTGTTTTAACCCTGTTGCATTGAGTAAATGACCATTTTTGTATGTTTGTAAAACTGTATAATAAATACATAACATATCTTTATTTTGGTTTCATTTTTGAATTCCAGAATCTTATTTCTTGTACCTTTGTAGTGTTAACTCATCTCTTATTTCTTGTTGATATAATAACAGTTTCAATTAATTCATTGAAGCCACACTTCTTGCCAGTTTCCCCCCTCCAGTAATTTCAATGTATTCCCCCCTCTCTGCCTTTATTGAGTACTTAAGTGATCTGGTGAAAATGCAGATAAAAACATTTTTAATCGCATTTGGAGAACCTGTTGTCATTTCTTCCATTAGAGTAGGTCAAATATATTTTAAGTGACTTTCTGATTAATATTTATTTGTATGCATGCATTATAAAAATAATGAAGAAAGGTAATTCCTTTTCTCTAGTTGCTGTTGCAAGCCATCTTTTATCATTCATTAAGATTATTTTTTTATCCTTCTTTATTCCATATAACTGGCAATATTTTTTCAATCATTTTGCTTTCTTATTTACGAGATAACATAAAAAGTTATTTTCATTAATAGATTTTGAAGTATATTTTATTACAATATTAATGGGAATTGACCAGATAAATTGACATTAAATACAGCTCGTTATATTGTTAAAATGAAATGCTATAAATTTAATACCTAATTTTGCTATCTAAAAGTTATATTAATTAATGTAAAGTTTTAGAATTAGTAAAAGTTAAAAACTTTTTTTTGCAGGATGCAGAATTTATATTGGTGAAATGTTTTGCAGCATTGCTCTAAAACTTAAAAAAAAATGATGATACTTAAATAATCTTAATTAAATTAACTACTGAAATATTCCTAATTAATAAAACTTTTTTAAAAAATATCAAATATGTAACAAATTATTAAATAATTTCTCTAAATTATTTTGTTAACATATTATTCTTTAATGTAACTGATATAGATTTTTTTAAAAATTCAACCAATTATTTTAAAATGAAAATAATGTATTATAAATATGTGTGAGTATGTTTATCGAATGAAATATTTTGAAACATGATTGATGAATTATTTTGAATAATTTCTTTTATATGTGGAAAAAAAAAATCCAGTTTATAAATAATACTTAAAATTTCTAAGGTTAGTTGGCTTATGCCTTATGAAATCTTGCTGGGTAATATAAAATCTATATTCTATACCAGGCATTCTCAATATATAAAATATATACTACTGGTAGTTCATTATATTATTTTCAGTTAGTTTCTTTACATGGAAAATTAAATTACTATGAAATAGAAACCTTTTTCCCAGTTATTTATTATTCAATAGTGTATGTATATCGTTTTTGATAGCCCATCCTTGAATTGGCAAATATGATGGCACTCATACTTGCCATATACTAAGATACTTACTGCATTATATAATATTTTAACTCCAGCAATATATCATTTTTCGAATATTTTGATCTTTGTTGTTTTTTTAAGAGATTAATGTAGGTAAATTTTCCAAAAAAGGAAGGCTGAAACCAATCGGTTATTGAAAGCATTTCTTTAATAATTTATGTGCAAAAATGTATTCTCGGCAGAGTCGGCCATATGGGATGTGCAGCGGATCCTAGGGATCGTGCCCCGTTATAGAAGAGGCCCCAACATGAACAAGAAATTTTTTGACACTGTAATTTTAAACACAGTTGAACAATTTTTTAAAAACTTATTGATATTGTTGTTGTACAGATAGAAGATAGATTTAAATGTTTTTCAAGTTAATCACTGCTATAAAAACTTTTTAAAAAAAACATGAATTAGAAAAAAAATTAGAGTTATTTTGCAATTCATCTCTAGCATACTGTTAATAGTATGAATTGGATTGATGATGGTATGGAAATTGGATTTTAGACAAATATTTTCCCTATCGATGGAAACAAAAAATTTTACAAAGAGTGACACTTGTAGCCAAAAAATTAGATACCAAATTTCATATATTCACATCATCATTTTTTGAGCTATCACATTTACACGTTTCTGAAAGTCCTGACCGATAAATGGTCGACCACTTCTTGGATTTGGTTCATAATTTGACAGATCTCTACTCTATAGATATTAAATCTGTATACCGAATTTTATTTAAATAGGTTTCTTCGTTTTGTAGTTATCGTATTAACTTATATTAGAACTGCCGGACAGACTTCCTCTCAATGGATTTTGCTCGAAATTCGATACAAATTTGGTGTAAAGACGTACAAACTTTCATCCATCCAGCTCAAAGCGTTTTATGAATTGCCTTAGTCATATTTAAACAATATTGGACATTTTCCAAAAATACGTATTTCGAACTTGAGGAGGTTTAAAAACGTAGAGATTCATCAAAACTATATTCTTCATATGGTATGTAATATGATTCTGTGACCTGATCTGATCTCATCTATTGTGATATTATCAGCGTGTAGCTATCTACATTATCGCTAATAATACCGGCAACTTCTATCACTCATATAATTCAAACGTTATCTCGCTTATTGTCTCTATATGAATATTTTTTAAAGAATTGTACACGTTTACATAGTATTACTAAGGTTATTGTTTGTAGGATTAGAAGCTCTAAGGATATTTTTACTTCCCATAACTTTAAAAATTATAAATAAATGAATTTCTTTGCTCAAAATTTAAAGTCAGTAAGTAAGTTTTGAAACACACGTTGATCAATGGTCCACTAGTCTACACCGCAATGAGTGGAATAAGATGGCCTAGTGCACTAGACGGCTTCTTTGCATTTCTTTTGTCTGTATTATATTTCGTTCTTATTCGAAAAGTGACTGATGGGTTTTTGCTATAATTTAAAACTTAATGGGGAACTTATCACTGTTACGTTAGAGATAAAATTTCTGAAACCTTTGACTATAATTAAATAAAAGTCAAATAAACTGCCACACACAAAAAAAAAACTGAAATTTACTAGATTTCTTACTGTAGCTGGTTAATGTTTGAATCTTATTTAACATAAAGAATAACATTATAACAACTCCCCATGGATTCAGGCATATTTCTGTTCAGTTCTGTAGCCTGTTAAAACAAAGATTAAATTACAGGGTGTTCATTAATTATTGTCGAGGTTTCAGTACCTCATAACTTTCGAATAAAAAATATGCAAAAACCAATTACGTACTCATAAATTACAACTCAAAGAATTTTATTAATGATATTAAAGTATAAAGCTAGCACCATTCGCACTTTGTAGGCATTCAGCTGAAGGTGTTCCATATTCCAAACGTTCCATATTGTCGCATGCAGCATATGTAACTTCACAGCTGATTGTCTCGTTGATTTTCGTGGACTGCGAGTAAACGTTCCTTGGATGCGATGAACATTTTCCTGCGAAGTGCTCGGTCTTCCCGCTCCCTTTCGGTATAGAACGCTACCAATTTCCTGAAATTGTGTTAACCAGCGACTGATAGAATTATTCGAAGGAGGATCTTTCTTATATGTGGTCCTGGAGCGACGTTGAGTAGTTATAACGGATTTAGTTTCGGAAAACCACAATACACACTTTGCTTTTTCTTGCACGGTCGCCATTTTTATTTATGACGTCATAATTACCCAGACTGCAAAGGCTCTAATATCGCATTGTTGCCATATAAAATTCTTTGAGTTGTAACTTAAGAATACGTAATTGGTTTTTGCGTAATATTTTTTATTCAAAAATTATTAACACCCTGTATATTCTCTTTGAATTGAATTGTATGTTGTTTCTAATGGCACTTGCTATGGACAAGCTCGCTGATGCTTCAGCGAATTAAAGCCGAAAAGAGCGTCTCTTGTTTTGAAGTATCGCCAACTAGGCCAAGAGTACGACTTACTACGAGAGTAGCTACCCACTCATACCATTCGCTTGCACAAGGGGGAGGTGGCACATTCACACACCTCACAGGCAGAACACAGAACAACCCCGCTCTAACTGGAACGATTCACTACCCCTATGCCAAGACGCCGGCATTGAATTTTATTCTCATGTTTTTTTTTTTTTTTAATTAACTGCTTGATCTAGGAATTTACTTAACCCATTCGGAACGAATCGCGCACACTGTTACACTAAATTTCTGGGTCAAAAAAAATGAATAACTTAGCATAAATGCAATGTTTGTAATGCAATGACTTTAACTTCTGAGGATGGTTTACAAAAAATGGAAAGAGTTAGCTTTCTAATTAGATGAATCATCCTGTTTTGGACATTTAATTCTTATAATGAAGGATCATCAGAAAAAAGTTTTCTGAAATTGATTTTTTCATTTTAAATTACTCAGTTCGTTCAGTTAACTGCAGATCTAAAAATGAAAATATTCAAGGATCCTTTACGTATGTCGGACACGTCATTGTATACGAAAGATATAGTTTCTTCTATTGATTCCTTAGATTTTCGATTTGATCAAAGGTCGAAATCTCTCTCGGATGGTTCCAATTGTGAGATAAGATTCTGTTGGAGCCGTTTTTGGCGCATATTTGCAACATGATTTGGATCTTAATCTTGCTGCATTCTAAAGGCTTCAAAAGATTAATTGCTGAAGATTTCAATTTATGCTCACATTTAACCCTTTGCTCTATGAAAAATAATTAGATGCAAAATTATTCTCCTAATACAAAGATTTGTTTATTTCTATGAAAAATGGATACATAATTCTTTTAAGTCGAATTTCTTTGAAAAATTAATCTACATCTCTTAACCATTATGTAGGCGTTTTTAGCAATTAAATTTTCAAAATAAATAAATAAAACGTCAAAATGATGCCCAATCTTGAATGGTGAGTAAGAGGCACCATCGGAGTGCAAAGGGTTAATCTTGGTGTTTTTATTAATACCCATTTAATGTTCTCATGATTGTTGCCTAGGTGCAGACAAAGTTGATCCTGACTACTAATTTACTGACAGCCGTATAGTAAATTTTTGATTGCACAAAGACCGATGTCCGGAAAACATATCTTTCGCATTACATCTGCTGTAAACACGATAACTCAAACGCTTTGAATTAGACGGATGAAATATGGCGTAGGGTTTTAGTCTCAAATTTGTAAATTTCTTTCCGATTTTTTGGAAGAATTCCGCCCCTTTGTTCGAGTAAAAGTAAAATCGATGACGACAAAACTTAATTAGCTATGTAGAAATTTGGTATACATAATTAGCATGTAAAATATAGATTCTTCTCACACTTTGTACTAAATCTATGAAAAGACCGATAGTCTATCGGTTTATAGGATGATGACTACGGAGTTGTGATTGTCTCGATATAGCTTCTCCCTAGAGTCTAACGATTTGGGTCCAAGGCCCCCTGGGCCTGTCGGCCACCCTCGGCCGAATTTTCTAGGCGGTATGGTTTGCTGTAGGCCTTCCCTGAGTGCTGTATAAGACTCTACAGTTGAATGGCCATTGGGGAAGTGTTCCTAGTCTTTCTGTCTATCGGTATGTGTCTTCGCATGCATGCAAACGTAATAACATCAATCAATGAAATTCGGTGATTATTATTGCACTTTGAAAAATTTCGGTTTCAAAAGTCGGGGAAAAGGGCCCAATATACATATTCGCATGATAGATCCAATAAAAGTATTGGATTCAAGCTAAAGATCTATATTTCTTAATCATCTTCACCAATGCCATGTAAGGTATTCGTAGATCTACCATAAGCCCGTCATTTTATGAATAGAAAGAGAAATAAAATTTTAACTTGAACGTATGTGAAAAAGTTTCAAAAAGACCAGTTCGTCTCTTTTCATAGACAGACCTGAAACAAAACAAAACAAAAGAATATCCAATAAATTAAATTGTTTCTGCCCAAACAGCAAGAATAGAAACCCAGAAATCATAAACAGTCAACGCCCTTTTCCTTTTCTGGGAAAGCAAACTTTAAATGGTAATATTAAAAAAATGAAAGGAGGAGCCACTTGCAGACTGATTTGATTGCAGCTCTAGAGCCTCAAAAAAAAAAGGATTATTTTTAGCCTTGAAATCAATTGATGGGTTGTGTAGGTATTAGGCTTTAATTTTCCTACTTTTCACATTTTTATTGCCTTTTTATTTTTATTAGTTTATTTTTCGATTTTCGTTGATCACCGAATTCTCAGATTGCTAAATTAAGCTAAAACACCGAATTCTTATGGATGAATAAGAAAATGAGACAAATAAAAGAAAATAAAAGATTAAAAATATTTTCTGGGGTACTGCTTTCCTTATGAACAAGCACCACTATTTATTGCAAGATTTTTTATCTAGAAGATATTGTTTGGCCGTAAAACTGAACAACTTGGTATTCTTTTAATGGGTTATTAATAATAAGTATAATAATGGTTAAAAATATCTTCAAAACATCGCAAGTATTTGATGTATCAGCACTTTGATCATCAAGCACATAGATCTTCCCAGCTAAAGCTCAAATAAATGGTTGCATTTCATCTATTCACCTGCACAACCGAATGGGACATGGTGGCCTAATGGTCACGACTTCGGAACTGGAAGGTTTTAGGTTTGACACCAGATTCCACCAAAGAAATTTCGTGTCAGTGGGTTTGGTGCACCTTAAATCAGTTGGGACCAAACGTGCTCCCTCTTGTGTGGTATGGAAATTTGGAGAGGGGGAGACAGATCAAGTGCCATCCTTGTCATATGACCATGGTTCAAAATTATGAAGTACATCCCAAAATAGAATAGCGTTGCTTTAAAAACAAGATGTTTATATAACTAAACCAATACGAAACTGCACAATAGAACTTGCCAAATGATTTCATTTTTAAATCAGATGACTAGAAATTTTTTCTAAAATTATCTATAGAACTTCTAATAAATAATTGAAAAAGAATATATATGAAATTCGTCGCATGGTATATTCATACAATTCGGAAGACTAAATATCGAAATATAATCACTAATGAATTTTACTCATTATAATGATTTCGGATACAAAAATTTGAAAACAAAATTTAAAGACGCATATATTCAAGAACGGTTATTTCAATTTAAACTATCATCATTAAGTATTGCTCATTTATTTAAAAATTAGGATTTCCCTCATTTGTTCTCGGATATCTCCCCTCAAGCAGCATTCAGGATATTGCATCATTTTGTCGTTTTATTTATTTAATTTTGATTGCTAAAAATGCCAATAGAGTGGTAGTTAGATGCAGATTAATTTTTCTAGAAAATTGAAAAAATAATTACATATAATTATTTTTCATAGCAGAATACAACTTCTTGTAGTATGTGAATAATTATGCATCGAATTACTCTTTCGAAGTTAAAGGGTTAAAAAAATTTTGGAACTTGTTCACTCTCGCTTACAATGATGTGTCTGACACGCACAACGATTTTCTATATTTTTAGTTTTAAGTCAACAATTAAGCGAAGGAATCATTTGGAAAAGCTCCAATATTTCAAATGCCCCTTATACTTTTTATAAGATTCAAAATAACAAAAAATGTGCAAAATCATCATATTAGGATGTTAAATAAATTCGTATGTCAAGTGGTTAATATCACCCACCATTATAAACAAAATAATAATCTAATATAATTGTAGAATCATATTATTACTTCATGTCGATCCATTGGCAAAACGAAATAATTTTTTCCACAATTTTTTGATTGTGTATCGTTTTTGTTTACAGGATATTGCGTATCTTAAGTGTTGGATAATCAGAAACAGTTCCTAATTTTAATTGAACAGAAAATTATATTTAGACCTTCAAACTAAAAAAATAATCTATACTGTTCCAGCATTCATTTATGCATTAAAAACTTTTGATAAATGAAAAAAAAATCTGTTAAATTTCGTATAAAATATCTTTTAAAAGATAGTAACAAAATTTGTTTTATAAAACTTCTGAAATTTGTAATTGTTAGAAATTTAATAATCTTACTATTCCAACTTCAATGTAATCTTACTATTCCAACTTCAATTATAAAATTTTAATTAAAATTTATAAATTAAATTTTGTATAGATTATCGTTCAAAAGCAAAATTTTGTGTTTCATAAAACTTCTGAAATTAAATTGTTTATTTGATGTATGCACAATGATTTTTGCTCTGTGTTCATTGTTGTTGAAAAATAATCATTGTTAAAAATAATCATTTTTAACTTTAATTAAAAATATATTTATTATATAATATCAATAATTATTTAAAATATTTATAAAAGTTGATAATTATTTAAACATTTTTAAAAAATATATATTCATTTTATTTCAAAATGTTGAAGTCTTTTTTCTATTTTTCATATTGAATGTTTATTGCATAGTTATTCCTTATCTATCTAATAAACATGCCTCTATTGCACTAAATTTAGCTGTTGTGCATTAAGCCCGATTGATTGAAAAAGAGAATCTTTAAATTAAATTAAAATTTTAAAAAATTGATAACTTTAATGGTCATTTGTTACAAGAATATAAAACAAGCGCGAGGTAATTATCTACAAAGCTAATTTCTTACTATTCTTTTCAGAAACCCTAGATTATCTTTAGAACGATTTTATTCTACAGAAAAGTGATACGCAGTAAGATGAGAACACATATTCGGAGTTCTTTGATTGTCATCTCATGAATCCGTTTTCTTTCAGTCTTTTTAAACCTGTTACTACTTGAACCGCACCATTTAATTCTAGTCACTCGATTATTACTTTTTATTATTGTATAGTCAGATTTCACAGTCATTCCGAAACTGTTCTGTCTTGCTTGTACAATTATGAATTCATAGAATATGTAAGGTGTTTTTAGAATTTTTGTACAAAAATATAGTATCTTGGAATGATTTGATTTCAACTTACGAAAGCCTGTTTGATGCCAAAGAATTTGTTCGAATTTAGTATTTATTGTTCTTATTGTTAGTTCGGTTGCACCAATTAAAGCATTTTTACGTAACTTAATTCCTTTCATAATTAGGGTTTGCAGTATTACCTAATGAATGAAAGTATCTCTTCCCTCATTTTTCATCTCATCCCTATTTTGGAAGAAAAAAAATAACGATCCCCAACTCATGTAGGAAAGCGCGAAGGTAGTCTTGAATCTGAGAATAGATGGTAAACTTAATTTGGTCAATTTCTCAAATAATCTCATCATTCAGAAAAGATTACAATGAAATCTGCTCTGCATATTTCAGTGTATCATGTCAGAACATCATTTCTTGAACGGCCAAGCACCACGTGCTCGTGCAAGTTAAATTATATTTTTATTCGTTTTCATTGTTTCATTGAATGAGTCACTTTAGTATTGCAAAAGATCCAGAAAACTTTGTCTCGCATTTATTGTTTAAAAAAATATCTACATTTCCTATTTATTTCCTATAATCATGTGCTCATAATGACATTTTTGTAGTTTTTAATTGCGGTAGTCCTTAACTTATTTTTTTAATCTGAGTTTTTATAAATGGAAGGCGTCACATTATTAGAAGCTGATTTTTTTTCAAATGCTCGTGCAAATAATAAAATTTTTATTTTTCGCCTACGGGTTTTTGTTGACGCCACAAAACCTGATTCCTAAAACAATATGTTCTGACATGATAAAAAAAGTTTTTTAAAGATTACACCAGTTATTCTATGCTAGTCCTCAAGAAAATTATATGCTAAATTTTATCAATGTATAAGCATTTTGTTTTTAAAAAAATGTTTGCAAAAGGGTCTGGAAACAAGAAATTTCCATAAACTAGCTCTTGAAATAATAGTAAATCTTTTAATGAATTTGTATTAGACTTTGGATAGTTACTCCAAATGAGATCTCATTTGCTATCAAGACGTTATCGTCTTCAATTTTAAATAAATGCGGAAAAAGTGAAATCTGCGATCCAAATATCAAGTTATCATGTGAGAACATAATTATCTATTTAGTCATTATTGGTTTTAATTAATTTAAATCGTTAACCAGTTTAAACCGGTTTGAAACAATCACGAGACTTCTCTATCTGTCTCTATCCTTATATATATATAATAATATTTTTTAACTTTCATCTTCAATTTTTCTAGATAGCAAGCAAAGTTTTGGAGATCGACCGATTTTAAGATGAAAAAAAGTCATCGTTTTTCTAAATATCGACGCATGCGTAATCCGATAGTCACGTGATGGTTTCGAAACGGTTTAAACTAATTAATAACTTAAATTAAGACAATTCGTAAGAATTCAGAGGATGAACTTTAATTGGCGATGAATCGGAAAATGTTACAACATTCTGCATTATTTTCTAATAACCCTAAAAGCGAAAAATGGATACCTCAAGAGCGATAAGTCGCCAATTTGTTGCCTACGAATTTTGAGGCTTCAAAAACCTTAAACCAAAACAGCATCATGTTATCACATGAAAAAAAAAATATTTACAAGCAAACATTGTTAAAATATCGCCATTTTATTAATGTTTATTGAAAATATCTTTCAACTCGTTTTGCTTATCGTAACGCACTGTTTTCTTTTGTATCATTATTTCTCATTTTGGAATAGAAATTCTCATTAAGATATCTGAACTTTTGGCCTGAATTTAATATTTTTACTGACTCTACCGTGTCATCCTTGGCAAATTTTTTGGCCATTAATTCGTGACAAGCTGTTAATCGTATCCAAAAATCGTTTTTGTGTTTAAGACACGTTGTTTTTTTCAACCAATTGAAATCAAATTTAACGCAGAGCTACATATATTATTATTATTATTATTTGTTTGTTGTTGTTGAAAACAGACAGCAGAGTTCGCGGCTGAAAGCATGCTGACGACAGCTTGCATTTTTAAGTTCATTTCATTCCATCTTGAGAAGCAGGCATTATGTACAAACAAAATGGTCGAGCACAACACAGAACGACACTAAACAGAATGACAAAAAGCCAAGTATAAAAAGGAGAAGGAAATCTTTATCCCTGATCTTAAATACCGTAAGATTTTGATAGGGGAAATATTTTTTCGCTGTGATTATACAATGAGATTCCGATGGGGATTTTCACAAAACACGCCTAAACAGGAAAAGGAAACACATGGATCTTTTTAAAGGAATGTGCTTGGCTGGGAAATTTTCATCTCTCCCCCGGAGTGTGAGAAAGTAACCGGCGTTTAGCTGATTCAGCAATTTTACACAGCTTCTCTTGAATTAATTAACTAGAGCGAGTGAAATGGATCAGGAAATAAGAGAATATTTTAGAATGATATTACTATGGCTAAATAAAGATAAAGCTTTTAAATTAATAAGGGTTTAATTTAATTTTAAAATTAAACCCTTATATATATATATATATAGAGAGAGAGAGAGAGAGAGACCAGTATAGACCAACAAACAGTGAACCCCTTGTCGAATGTGGCTCAAAATTTGACACATTATAGATGTTAAATCTGCGTACCGAATTTTATCTATCTAGCTTTCTTTGTTTTATAGTAATCAAATTAACTTATATTTGAGCAGTCGGGCAGGAAAACTTTCTCTGAATAGATTTTATTCAAAGTTTGATAGGAATCTGCAAATTTGGTGTCACAGGCAAACTTCATTACTTACTTTCTTCTTTCATTACTTACAGGCAAACTTTCTCTGAATAGATTTTATTCAAAATTTGATAGGAATCTGCAAATTTGGTGTAAAGACCATATATAAAATTTTAACAGTCTATTTCAAAATATTCTTGAGTTATCTTTGTGACAGATAGATATTTTTCATAAATTTGTTCTAAGAAATCAGGGAGGTCAAAAAAGGGAAAAATTATCAAAATCTCGACTTTTAATTTATTTTTTGACGATTAATATGCTCTTTTTATACTATGTATTTGTGAAAATAAAAAAGGATTGAATTGAAGAGATAAAAAAAAATTAGGAAATTAATAGGTTATTCATCTTGTAAGGAATCGAGAGAAAAAAAATTTCCAGAGTGTACTGTACCTTGAATTTAAATATGAAACACATAAAAAAGACGAATATTTAGGTTTAATTTTGAACTTCGGTTTTAAATCATAGTCGATATTCTAATGGCAAGTATACAAAAAAGAAATCTTATTGCTTTAATCTTGCTTTCTGTAATTAAACTTATGAATGGTTCACCCCATTATTATGATTATTCATTAGGTTTGGACATTAACAAATTTTCAAGTCCATTTGAATCGTTATCAAAAGTCCATATATAACCAAAAATTTATTTATGATATCGTTTCCTATAAAAATTTATTTGAGAAACAGCCATTTATTTTAACAATCCAATACATCATGTTTTAATTTGTGTTTGTATTTGTGTTTTTTCTGTTTCCTTCATTTTTCTTTCCATTTGTGTCTGCGTCCTTATATATGAAATATCTTCCACTATGAATTGTATACTGCCTTACTTTCGTCAGCCTTGTGGTATGCTTGCTGGCATAAGAAGTTTATACATCCATAATGATAACTATAATAATACAAACAATCAGAAGTTTTCCATTTTTCGGTTTCCGAAACCCAAATACTCAGACAATGATGTTTCAAGAATAAAATACATATCTCAGTTAAGCATAAAAATAAGACATTAAATAGCAATTCAGAATTATACAATATCTCATGGAAAACTTTGATATTCAAAGCCTGTTCCAAAAAGTTTTTAATTTTTCGAAATTTTAAATAAAATATATGAAAAATTCTCTCTGTTATTTATAAGTGTTTTTTTCCTTTTTAATACCATAATTTCTTTATATTTCGTATATAAAAAACCATCATTTTTCTTATCCATTTATAAAATAATGCTTTTTTTAACTTATACTATTTTTACAGTTTAGTTAGGTGCAATATGGTCCAACATAATGATTCCTCTCCTCCCTAAAAAACTTTAGATGTAAAAGTAATTACGTTTATTTTTAAAAAACAAGATGCTCTTTTTTATTACAATAATCAAAGTGACACATCCTTCAAGACGGTGCATCATTTTGATGTTTTCATTATTTATTTTTCGGTTTGGATTGCTAAAAACGCATACAGGATGGTAAAAAAGATGTAGATTAATTTTTCAAAGACAACAATTACGCATATTTATTTTTTAGAGCAATAAACAAATATTTGTATTAGGTGAATAATTATGCAAAGGGTAGAGTGCAAAAAGCAAAAAAAAAAGGGGAGGTTACGATTTTTTCTTCTGTTTTTAAATCCTTGTATCCTGTTTATAAAATAACTCGGCCCACAAATTGAGAATTGTTGTTATATCACAGTCGCCTATTTGAACAAAATTATTTTCAAACCATACTTGTCAACCGTAAAATAAAGCTCTTTTTCAACATCTACAACTCATTTTAAATACAATTCATTGCAACGTGAAATTTTAAAATTCAAAGGATATTTTAATAATCTCGTCCCATCCCTTGGTGGCCTATGTTCTACAGTTGCCCCCTCTTTGTCTTCGTGCTCAACTGATTCATTTGCATGTCGAAGCTGGTGGCCAAGTATAGGTACAGCATACAGAAATATCGATTTTTCGTAGGAGAAGACTCCTCTCCCACTCCAACGTAAAGTTGGCCGTTCACAATTTTAACGTGGTGTTCAGCGTGAGAAAATTATTGATCCTTGAGAGCGCATCTCGCTGGAGTCCGGAAACATGGCGGATGGTCGGCGACGAGAGCAGCAGGTGACACTTCTAGCAGGTGGTTTTGCTAAAACTTTTTGCACGCGGATGAATAAAGTCGAAAAAAAAATTGTAAGGATTTTTGGACCTCTAATACGAAGCATAATAATTGTTTAGATTTGACTCATCTCGTTTTATTTTATTATCATGTCAGAACATGATGTTATTTTGGGAATGAGAGTCAACAAAAATTAGTTGGCGAAAAATCAATTGGGTTTCAATATTTATCGCCATAAAGTTGTAGGATTGCATAAAATTTATTTCCCCCTAACTTATGATATTTATAAAATTTTACGAAACATTATTAGATATTTGTATAGAGATTTTTCCATTTTCTCTTATATAACAAAGTTTTTAACTTTTATTATTATCATGTCAGAGCATGATGTTGTTTTTGGGATTGGGTTTTTGGCGTCAACTAAAGTCCGTAGGCGAAAATTATAAATTTTATTATCTGCACGCGGACTTAAAAAATCAGCTTTTAATAATGAAATGCCATCCTATTTACAAAAGCTCTGATTTTTAAAAAAATAAGTGAATGACTACAGCAAATAAAACCTAGAAAAATGTATTTTTGAGTAAGTGTTTATATGAAATGAAATAAACAGGAAATGCGATATTTTTTTTAAACAATAAATGCGGGACAAAGTTTTTTTGGATCGTTTGGAATACTAAAGTGACTCATTCAATGAGCCGATTAAAATGAATAAAAATATAATTTAACTCGCACGAGCACGTGATGCTTGGTCGTTCAAGAAACGATGTTCTGACTTGATACATTGAAATATACATAGCAGATTTCATTTTCGTCTTTATTTTTAATTGAAATCTTAGTGAAAATTTAATAAACCTTTCTCAGCCAGTGTCTCATGCGCAAGAAATAATTATTATATATTCATTGTGAAAGTACAAAAGTCCACTCTCCTGATTTTTTGGGATGTTTAATTTGATTCTTGATTTATTGTCATGTATGAACATGATGTTTTACGAAGGGATTTTGCGATGTGGAAAAAAAAATTAGCCACATACAGAGACCACAGATTATTGGAGAGAATCGTCTATGGAGAAAGGCTTTGAATCGGAACGGCAGAAAACTTGATTATATAAAATTCTCAATTTCAAAACATTTGAGTTTAAATTCTGAATTAATGGCCACCATTTATTTTTATCTCTAATCATAATATCAAAAATAATTTCGTAGAAAAATTGAAATATTGAACTGAATCTTTTTTTCAGAATATTCCAACTGAATATTCCAGGATATTCAATTCAGCAATGAATTTATAGGGAGACCAATTATGGCTTAAAAATCTCTCGATAATCAGAATTTGAATTATGAAACAAAAATATAAAATAATAAAGAAATTAAAAGGAAATCTGCTATACATATTTCAATGCATCATGCCAGAACATCATTTCTTGAACGACAAAGCACCACGTGCTCGTGCAAATCGAATTATATTATTATTTATTTTAATGGTTTCATTGAATGAGTCACTTTAGTACTGAAAACGATCCAAAAAAAAACTTTGTATCGCATTTATTGTTTTAAAATATATCACATTTCCTATTTATTTCATTTCATATAATCACATGCTCAAAATGACACTTTTCTATTTTTTATTGGCTGCAGTCATTCACTTATTTTTTTTAAAATCAGAGCCTTTGTAAATGGGATAGCAACATGTTATTAAAAGCTGCTTTTTTTTTTTTCTTTTTTTGAAATGCTTGTGCAGATAAAAAAATTTCTATTTTTCGCCTTCGGATTTTTGTTGACGCCAAAAAACCTCATGTCCAAAACAACATTATATTCTGACGTGATAATAACTTAAATTCGCTAATGCAGTGGGGTTTTTTTTTTTTTTGTATTTTAATATATTATGAAAAATATATGACGCATTCATTCTAAAACAACTAATAAAATCGTTTTCAGTATATAATTTAGAAAACAAAGGTTTTTTTTTTCTCTTTCTCACAACTACGTCGTTATCACGGTGCGCAGAAAAATAGTGCGCACTTCTTTTCTATCATCGGAGGTGATAGTGGCGGTTGAACTATTATATCTCATACTGTTACATCAATAGTAATTTTTTTCATTTCCGTCGCATTTTTTTTTTTTTTTTTTTTTTTTTTTGAAAAAAAGATCTTCACAAACGGAAGATTTTAAATGATAAATAAAGAAAATAAAAATTGTGATAAATAAAGAAAATAAAATGGCTGTTTATTCAAGTTCAGTTTGAATAAGTTATTAATCCAAATTATTTTTACATTCATTTTTGTAAGCAATAAATAAATGTAAGCAATAAATAAATAAAAGATTAAAATGAAATCTGCTATGCATATTTCAATATATCATGTCGAAACATCATTTCTTCAACGGCCAAGCACCACGTGCTCGTGCAAGTTAAATTATAGTTTTTATTCATTTTAATGGTTAACGATTTAAAGAACTTTGTCTCGCATTTGTTGTTTAAAAAAATATCCCACTTCCTATTCATTTCATTTTGTATAATCGCGTGCTCGAAATGGCATTTTTCAAGGTTTTATTTGCTGTAGTCATTAACTTATTTTTTTATCAGAGCTTTTGTAAATGCAATGGCAACGCGTTATTAAAAGGTGATTTTTTTTTTTTTTGAGATGCTCATGCAGATAATGAAATTTCTATTTTTCGCCAATGGATTTTTGTTAACTCTAGAAAACCTCATTCCCAAAACAACATCATGTTCTGACATGATAAAAAAATCGAATTTTCCTGTGAAGTGGCAGGTACTAAATTAGTCCAATCAAATTTTTCTAGCTTTGCCGCTTTTAAATTTATTTTTGTTGTTAACCATGACCAAATAGCGAAAAAACACCAAATTTTTAAATTTCTACACAATATCTGTGAAAGTACGAGTCATTTGACCTACATTCAAGGTTTATTTTCAGAGGATTAAGTGTATCTGGATTTTAGGATTATATGATATATCGAAACGAGATTCTATCGTTAGACAACCGCAAGTTTAAAAAATATATATATAAGAAAGTTAAAACAATAGGTAACTCCAGTGGTACACTTTTAACTAACAATTTTTTCATATGTATACATATACAATCAGCAAAAGTTTTTCATCGAAATATATATAACGAATTTAAGTAAAGAAGGCATATATACGCCATTTGTAGTACCAAAGTTTGGTATTTGCAAGAAATATTTATCTTATCCTTTGCATTTTACATTCTTATCATTATATTTACATTCTTATCATTGAATTGAAACATGAGAAATAGCGTTGCGGTTTTCAAATCTGTTCAAAGTACATTTGCAGTTTCTCTTTTCCCTGAATCTTTATCATGAACATGCTGAAAGTAAATTTCAGTAATGATATAAAATTAATATAATATTTGTAAAATGCAAGACAATGAACTGCTCGCGAATTCAGTTAATTAAAGTTCAAAACGTAAAACTCATGGTAAATTCAATTTTTTTAGTATTTTTATATGGACATGTCTTTTAATTATACGAAAATTTGTCATTAATCCCTACTAATAATAAAAGTAAATGTGTGTATTCTGCAGATAGACCGTCTTTACTAGAGCTACCAAACATGGAGCGTATATCTTTTGGAGCATATGAATGTGCACTTCGTAGTAAATTTTTTTTACGTTTAGTAAAATTTTAATTTATTAAAAAATGGGTGGGGTTTTGGTATGCTCCTCCCCAAAAAAACATAATTTCTAAAAATATTTTTTTTAAAAACGAAAAATGATTTTTTTTTTACACAGTCTTAAAAATCAAGAAATTATATCTCCAAAAATGCCAATTTTTTGCCAACATATGTATTTGATTCCGTTTTTAATAAAGTTTCAAAAATATTTTAGTGCATTTTAAAATTAGCATATTTTATTGTTGAAGTTAAAATCAATCGCTTTCATAATTGTATAGTTCATGCAAAAAAAAATTTCTGTCTTTAATGATCAAGATAAGAAGATTGCATTTTTTTTTTCATATTGAGTAAGTTTTAACACAAGTTTCCATTTTTAACTTATTAAACCGGGTCATATTAATCTCGTTTTGCATTGAAATATTTCGCCACACCCAGTTAACAAGTTAAACACTGCTGTTCTTACCTGCATAATAAAATAAAAGATATAAAGATATAGATTTTAAAAAAATAAGGGAATGCATAACACAACGAATAAAACGATATAAAGCTTCAAAAATAATAAGAATCATACGCCAAAAAGAAATTTAAATTATTTATTGGGGAAACTTTAAGAATTGGAAGCCCCTTTGCTTAGAAAGGCATTTAATTAAACAAAAATATTTCTTTGAAATCTTATCAACAGTTATCTCTGAGAACCAGATTGTCAAAGGCGGCTAGTTCTTAATAGAGATAAAATTATTGTGCTGATTCGATAAATAAAGTCGAGGATAGTCCTTTAACGCATGACTTGAGTTCAGTACTGATGGTTCCAAGTAATCTTAGGACTCTGAAGGCCATGATGTCTAAAATTGTCAGTTTTTTCCAAAATATTTGAAAGTTTGTAGAGGAGGAAGTGGTCAGTTTATAACCACTTTGGGGTCAAGTATCTTGAAGAGAATATTAGTTTGACAGATTTAGTCAATGTAAGGATGGATATTGCTACAGCCCACAGTAGCAATATCCATCCTTACATTGACTGTCATGTAAAAATCCTTACATGACAATATCCATCCATCCTCCATCCTTACAAAATACAACAAATCCTGTCGATACTGCTACGCTCAGTGGTGGCGGGGTGGTCGGCTGTACAGAAGAAGAAGAAGTCCTTTAACGCATATCTGTTACTTCTGTAATTTCACTTTACTTTAATAATTTGATTTACTTCTGGTTTCTTTAGTCAGAAATGATGTACTGCCCACTGTCTCCAACAAACTCTCACACTCCGTTTTTGTGTTAAAAAATATTTCATGACAATCATATCAATATATGCGCAGGTAAATAATACAGGGGATGAAAAAATAAATGAAAAGTAAAGCAATAATTCTCTGTTGTTGTTGTTGTTACTAATGGGACTTCCCATGGACAAGCTCTCTAACACAGTCAGCGATTTTTAAGCCGAGGGTGCGTCTCTTGTTTTCCAAGTAGCGCCAACTAGGGCCAAGAGTACGTCTTAGCTACTCACGCATCACATTCGCTTGCACAGCCCCTTTTTACAGGGGTGGGGCACAGTCACACAACTCACTGATACAACACAGAAGAACAACCATGCCCGAACCCGGGACGAATAGACAAAGGGGAAGACGCGCTACCTCTGTTCTAGGACACCGGCTCTTCAGTTGTAAATCCCCTTAGAGCGGTCTTTTCTCGCTGACCAATTCCATTACAATTAATTTCATACAAAAAAGTATTTACAATATTTATACAATCATTCATAAATATATACAATATTTACATATAATTTACACAAAATTCAAAACAATATATAAAAATTCTGAAATCGATTTAACTCATATAAAAATGATGCGATGTTGCGAGATAGGCCAATGTACGATTCGTCGGAATTCTCGCTGACATTTCTGTCTTTTTTTTATTTCTTTCCCTGAAAAGTATTTCAAAAACATCGAAACAAGATGACGAAAGTTTTTCTTTTCATACAAAAAGAGAAAAAGATAGACATCCTAGAATAAAAGATACTTTCAAACTAAGATGATTTTTTCTAGCTAAAATGGATATTTTCTGATGCTGGATTTGAAGTTAATGTCCTCCTAGATATATTTGAGAAAAATAAAAGTGTTTACCTCATAGTTGTAAGTTTAAATAAGCTCATTCTTTTCTTTTTTAATTCGCAATTTTTTTCTGAAAAATTAGTGGTTTGTATATGTATTACGCATTTTTTGTTCAATATAATCTTTGTTGACTTAAAGTTTTGTATAAATTGAATTTTTCCAGATTTAAGATATCTGTTTTAGTGATTGAAGGGATATTGGTTATATTCAATTTCAGTTAAATCATTAAGATTAAACTTCATGTACGTGATTCCCTCAAATTGTCAGGCAGCATAGTCTTGTTATTTAAATTGTCTTTTTTATGTTCCCTTTGCAGTGTACGCGAACTATTCTATTCGAGAATAATTTCATGACATCATAGAGCTTTCTTAAAAACTTAATTGTGCAATTTATTCAATTTTCGAAGTACTGTAACTTTATTCAATTCCTATTATTAGTTTATACTTTCCCTATAAACATCTTGTTCAAATTTTCTGTCATTAATAAAATACTTTTTATTCATCTACGCAATTTCAAATATATTTTTTTAAACTTTTAGTGGATGACATTCGATGCTAATACAATTTTTTCAAATATTAAAAATTAATTACATTTAAATAATGAATTAATTCTTTAAATAGAGTTTTAGCAGTTTGCAATGAAAATTGAAATCCAACAGGTAGTAGCCCAATCGGTAAAATGCAAAGTTATTAGTAATTCTCACGTGAAAGTGAAGAATAATTCAATTCTTGCAAAAATCAATCGTTTTTGATAAATTATTTATATTAATTGTAATTATTTGATAAAAAGTAACTGAAATAAAAAAATTTTTATTGATCTAAGTAAGAATTGACTTAATTTTTTATATTACTTGTTTTTTATTTATCTTGTATTGTTCTTTTTCCTTAGCTCTCAACAATTGGAGAAAAAATTGCGCCATTAAATTTTTGATGAAATGATGAGAACATTTGAAGTTCATTGTAACGATGAAATCAATTGTACAAAACTAAGCAATAAACAAATAAAAATGTAGAAATTGTCAAAAATTAGAAATTCTCTCACAACTGTTAAATTATATCATTATCATATCAGACAAGATAATTTTTTAAAATATTAAAATGGTGTAACGTTTTTTTTCTCAATAATATTAAAGAAATTATTGAAAGAAAAATTCAACTGAATCTTATTAAATTTCGAAATAAAGGACATGTTCCCACCTTCTAAGTTGTGTGTGCGTGCCAGTAGAGCACATGAATTTATCTTTATTGGTAGTATTTTAACTTTAATTTATTTTATACGGGAGGGATATTTTGTACAAGAATGCAGAGATGATAAAATGATGTCTGTTTACATCGCGATACGAAAGCAAAGTGACAGAATATTTCCCTTTAATGATATTACTATGATATTTTGATATAGATTTCTTTTTCGCGAGTCGTTTCAAGTAAAATTAATCTTAGGTATTTTTTGAAAAGAATGCTGCAAGCCTTAGGGATTTTTATCCTTGCGATTACACTTTGAGAGCTAAATAGTTATCAATCTTTTAAATAATTAGAATTAATTAATAAAGTAATTAAATACATAAGAAAAATCGGCTCAGGACATAATTTTTTGAAAAAATAAAGTACGATTTTTTTTAGGATTTCAATTAGATTACGAAACATCATTCTGTATTATACATAAATGTAAAACGTGTTTCAGAAGATGTGTGGCGATAAGATTTTCAAAATTTAAAACTTCAATTTATTTCGGCATAATTTATGTACAAAGAATGATTAATAAGGAATACGTTCGTCTACACCGCGACATAAGAACAAAGGGGGACAAAATTTTTCTCTTCAATGTTTTACACTGAGATTTAGATAAGGATATCTTAGACCCATGTCGTCTAAGGAAAGGAAAATTTAGGTATCTTTAAAGAAATACGGATTTAAGCATACGGATTTTTATCTCTTTTGTTGAAAATGCTGAGAATTGTAGTTTTATAGAGCGCGTGTTAAAAGTAATTAAATAAAATGTGCAATTAGATGAGGAAATAAGAGACCATTTTAGAATGAAGTTTATATGGGTTAAACTATGATGCCTTTTAGGAAATTAATTGGAATTTAACTTAGATTAAGAGATATCATCGTGTGTGTGTGTGTGTGTGTGTGTGTGTGTGTGTGTGTGTGTGTGTGAGAGAGAGAGAGAGAGAGAGAGAGAGAGAATTTTAAACGAAAGATGAATATAAAATCTGTATTTTTCTGTTAGCCGGGCGCCTGCGAAAAATCGTCAAAGAAATTTGGCGGAATTCTACATTATTTTGCAATTTTTTGCTTTAAAATCGCTGTAAGAAATTTTGCAGAATTCTACATTATTTGGCGATTTTTCGCTGGCGCACGGCTAACTGAAAAGTACCAAATTTATGCGTTTTCTCGATAATATTTAGACCACTTCATTCTTCAAAATACTAACAAAAAGCTTTTTATTCACTTCAAATCCGATCCCATTTCGAACGAACTCATTTTCTAATTCGATTTCGAGGGTCTGAAATTGCGGGCTTCTAAAATGCGCTCGATTGGCTTCGTGACACGTGCTGGGTTCTTGCACAGGGCAGTCAAGGTTCCTCGAGCACGTGATCAGAGAGTGGCCGCTTCATTAGTATTCCATTCGAAAGTATAACCTCAAATTCGAAGTGCATTGGGGCGAAATGTGGTCCTCTGTGGGATCAATGACGAGCTCCTTAATGTCTCTTGATCACACACACACACGTGTATCGCATCGGTGGGTACCCGAAATTTTAAAATAAAAGCGAGCCGTTATTACTCGAAACATAAATTAAGCTTCTAGAATATCTATGGGTTTTTGAACAAGTCAAATCACATTCCCAAAATAGGGGGGGGGGGGGGAGAGAATCGGAAATCAAAAGATTGAATTTCTTTTACATTTTCTGAGCGAATACAATATTTATGAAATAAACTGTGTAAATAAATTTTGAACATATTGTGTTATGTAATAGCAATGCAGATTTAATAGCTTTATCTCTAAGTGTGATAAAGATGTGTGTGTGTGTGTGTGTGTGTGTGTGTGTGTGTGTGTGTGTGTGTGTGTGTGTGTGTGTGTGTGTGTGTGTGTGTGTGTGTGTGTGTGTGTGTGTGTGTGTGTGTGTGTGTGCGTGCGTGCGTGCGTAACTTGGTATATACAGATTTCGAAAAGTGAGAGGACCACGAGGCGGTTTCTTTGATATTTTAATTAGAATTTTATTTTATTGGAACTAACCGACATTATGAAGTTTCTTAGCGACATCATAATTTTTATATATTATATTTTCAATTAAATCATTATTTTTATTTTTATTTAATCATTATTTTGTAGTAAAAGTTTTTTTAAGATTCTTAGTTAATTTTCAAAAATATTTTAAGCATATTTCCCAGGACTATGTTTTTTTAAAAAAATAAAATTAAAATTTGACTTACACTTTAAGCATGCATGAGAAAAATTAGCTTTTAACAATGCGTTTCAAACATTCGTACAAAAGCCTAAATTAAAAAAAAATACAATTCTCAATTGCAAGCTTAACTCAGAAAACTATAGTTTTCATCATATATCTATACGAAATAAAATAAAGATAAAATATATTTTCTAAAAAATAAATGCATGAAAAAGCTTTCTCTGACCTTCCAAAATTTTCATATTATTAATTCAATAATTTTTTGTATTATTTAAGGCAAACATAGTTTAATATATACATATGATACACACTGTAGAGTGGGCTCAACAATTAGTTTATAAACCATTAGTTATAGGCACACACATCCCGTAAGAAAAATGGAACAAAGAAAAATAAATAATTACATTTTATTTAATTTATTGATAATTTTTTAATGAATGACAAATTTTGAATTTCTGAAGAAAAAAAAACAATCATCCTTATCTCTATTATTATTAATAATAATAAAAGAAAATACATGCGAGTATACTTATGTATGTGTTGGCGATCAAGAGACCATTTTTGGCATTTAGAGCTGCCAAACTCAGTTCATAAATATTTTGGAAGTTGGAAACGTGACTTTCGAACCGTTTTTAAAAATTTTAATTTTTTTGACAATTAATTAGAATTTAATCGAAATCTTTGCGCTTTCACTTGCTAACTAAATATTTTAACACAAAAGTGATTTTTTTTAAAAAAAAATCTTTTAATGATAACTATTATTATTCATAGTAAAACTCAAATATATATAGTATTTTGCAAATATTTCGTTTCATTATTATTATTATTATGTCAGAACATGATGTTGTTTTTGGGATGAGGTTTTGGCTTCAACTAAAATGCGTGGGAATGAATTGAAATTTTATTATCTGCACGAGCATCTCAAAAAATCAGCTTTTAATAACGCGTTGCCATTGCATCTACAAAAAAATTGATTTAAAAAAATAAGTTAATGACTACAGCAAAAAAAAAACCTAGAAAAAATATCATTTTGAGCACGTGATTATATGAAATGAAATAAATAGGAAATGGGATATTTTTTAAACAATCAATGCGAGGCAAAGTTTTTTGGATCGTTAGCAATACTAGAGTGACTCATTCAATGAAACGATTAAAATAAATGAAAATATAATTTAACTTGCACGAGCACGTGGTGCTTGGCCTTTCAAGAAATTATGTTCTGAAATGATACATTGAAATATGCATAGCAGATTACTGTATTTTTATATAAGGTTGAACAATAAAAACCAAGTAATAGTGAACATCGAGCTGGTGTTTTTTTTAATGCTGCTGCTTTTTTCCTATAATATAACTGAATATAGAAATACATAGATTAAAAAAAAGAAAGGAAAACGCTGAGCACAAAGAAAAGGTATTAGCAATGGGTCTAAAAGAATGTATGTATATGCGCTTGAAAATTTAAAGTTTAAAAATGTTTCACTGAGGAAGCTATTAAGACACAATTGTATAGACTATTTAACTGAAAGTTTGAACAACCATTAAACTCAAGGAAGCAACTAGCCGCTAGAGAATGCTGGTTGATAATGAAATCTATTTACATAATAAGAACAAAAGAAACCAGAGGGAGTAGAGTAGCCGGAATTCTCTTGTATAAACTCTGCTAAAAGTCTTGTCATCTTCTCTTTTCTCTTGCATAAAATTGTGGACTTTACACAAGTGCTCAGATTTTTATTTTTAGAGTTTCAGCTTATGAAAGTTTTGTATTTCGTAACATATTTAAGACAGGCCTTTTTGGACTGATTAAAATCAAATTATTAGTTCTGCGCTATACTTTTCAGTAACAGATCACAAGAAATGATATCTAAACTGAATTCAACCAATGTCACCGACTAACCAGCTAATCGATTAATTAAATAACTTACTGAATAAAATGCAGCTTAACTTAATTAATTAAATAAGCTTCTTAGGCCACTTCATCTTTTTAGATTGAAAATTCTTATAACAAAGGTAAACAGTTTTATCAATACTCTGTATACTCAGTAGAAATTAAACACATAATTAAGAATTAAATTAAGAAGAAATTAAACACATAAGTAGAATTAAACACATAATTAAGAGCAAAATTGAATTTGAAACGTGCTAGATTACTGGTAACTATAATCAATCTCGTTGCAGATGTACATAAATTACATACTTTTTTACTATCATGTACTTAATTAATATAATCAATAATTTAATTAATTTATCAATGAAGATTAATTTTAAGGAAAAAGGTTAAGGAATAAAAACTTCAAAGTACGCATATTCGGATTATTAAGGCACAAAGTGAAGAAAAAGGCACTTAAAATTTACAAAATTACTTATTCATATTAATACTATTTTTTAAAGTTTTAAATAAGCAAAATTGCTATTTTGATTTCTTATTCTTTCTAGTTTTATAATGAGACACTAAATCACTTTGTTTGAAAGAACAAAGCCCCAGGAAAGTTTTGCATATTCAGATTCCGCAAAAGAAAACGATTCATTTATGATATAAAAGAAAAAAAGAAGAAACGCAAATTTAGATATAAAAATAAAATGCTAGAATAATATACAATGTTAGAAATTGAAGCGTTCATCAAACGATTATTGTCCTTTTTTTCAGAAATCTTTTTTTAACGTAATTTATTTCTCCCCATTTATTTGTTTTACTCTGTAAGTGCTTTTATTGCTTTAAATATGTCTTAAAAAAGAAACACGAATTCAGGTCATCTGTCTAACTGAAAGAAGCAAAACATAAAATGGGAAAAAAATACCTGTATCATTAAAAGGTATAAACAATGATATATTTTAAAAATAAACCCAAATATTAATTTAAAAAATTTTTGCTCGTGCACGCGAGCTTATTCATATCAGTCTCGGATTACAAGTGAATTATGATTCGTTATAATATAATTTAATAAATAAATAATAGACATAAAAATCGTTTTCAATGAAAGAAGAAAATCATTCTTTTTCTTTCTCTTTATTTCTTTATTCCTGATTTAATGCCTAATATAGTAAATAATATAGCAGTAAATGAAAATAAAATCTTCTTGAGTCTAAACGACTTAGAACTATTTCCATTGCTGTTACTGTTGTTGTTTCGTTACCAGCTATTTTTATCACTAATTAAGCTTAGTTATTCCTGTTCATTTATTTTTACTGTATAGTTATCATAAATTGTTTAAATAATTAATTTTTGTCAACCAGCAAAGTTTTTCTTCTGTTTTCTGCCGATCAAATTATTAAATACTTCTTTTAATTTGAAAAATATATTATAATGTCCCTTTTTATCCATTTCATAGCATGTCTCTCCTTCCCAGAAGTGTTATTTTCTGCAGCCAACATACTATAAATAAAAAAATAGACATTAAAATATCTTTTTAAATAAAAGAAGAAATTTTTCTTTTCTTTTCTTTTCTCTTTGTTTTTTATTTGTGATTTAATATTTAATATAATAATTTAATTCAATAATTTAACTGAAAATAAAAACTTCTTGTGCCCAAATGAGTTTTAAATATTTCCGTTATATCCATTCCTACTATTTTTATCACTAATACTTCTGCCATTTACTTTTGTTACATCATTATCATAAGCTATTTAAATAATAAATTTTGGCAAAACGTTAATTTTTTTTCCTAATTTTCCGGCCAATAAAATTGTTAAATAATTTTCTTAAGTTAAAAATCTTTAAAAACTTTAATTTATTGTATATTTTTAACCATTTCATATAATGTCTTTTATCTCTGAAAATGTTGCTTGCTGCAACCAACATGCCATTAAATA
>JAOUZG010048650.1:95813-119051 GCA_026289955.1 Argiope argentata | reverse complement strand
GTTCAAAATCTAGAAAACTCTATTCTAACGCCATTTTTTAACCATTTCATAACTTGTTTCTCTTCTCTAGAAATGTTATTTACTGCAACCAACATACATTTTTCTCCTTTTTTTCCTGGTAAAATACAAAAATAATCTATCGGATTTTTCTTTCCTCTGAATATTGCGCAATATAATACATTTTTTCCTCGTCTCGTGCTCTTATACAAAATGCATTTTCTACACTGGGCGATTTTATTAGTTATTCACTTCCTATTATTAGTTCACACTCACCCTGTATATTTATATACATCTTTTTCAAATTTTCAATCTTTAATAAAATATGTTTTATTCATCCTCTCAAGTTTAAGTAAATTTTTTAAAACTTGTAGTGGATGGCATTTGATGTTAATACAGTTTTTTTTTCAAATATTAATTCATTAATTTTTTATTAATTAATTAAAAACTGACTTTCTCACCAAAAATCTCCGTTTCCCCGCCGCCAAATAAGTAACGAATTCAGTTTATTTTTTTTCCCACACAAATGAGGTTAGTTAGGCTTAACATGTTTTCTGCCAGTTATTTCAAAAGATTCTATTTATTTTCTTAATGTTTGTTGCATTTAAAATTAAACGTCTTTAATTCATCAATTTTTCGGATTAATTTTGAAGTACTTTTGAATTTAAATAATAAAGAATAAAGAAAATTAGAAATTTCTTATCTGTATTGCATTACCCCGATTTCGAAGAAAATTCACGGATTTGAATTGCCTCAATTGAAAATTCAACGCCAATTAATGTGTTTTAATTTATTTTCGGTACGAACTTGATTTTGTTTCGGCCAGCTGTAATTTTTTGATCAATTATTTGTATTAATTTTAAATAATTAATAAAAAGAAACTAAAATAAAAAAAAAGCCTTTGTTGATTTAAGTAGGAATAGATTTTTTTTTTAAAAAAAAGTTAATATTAATTGTTTTAAATATATGTTTTATAAAACTTTCAAATTCATTCTTTAGGAACAAATTTGAAAATAATATAAGTAATTTTTTTTACTAAGATTTGACTAAGAAGTTTTAACATGTATATTTACGGACATATATACTGTTACGTTTTTAGCGTAGCGGGTTCGGATTGAATGGACTTTATTTGAGAACAGCACAAACAAATTTATTTACAGCTATTTACAGGTATATACAGGATGACTTGAAAAAGTAAAACTTCAGAAACACAGTTCAGCAATAATCAGTCACTTACAGCGTAAATGCAAGTCTTACGCACAATAAAAACAGACTGCAAAACAACTATAGTATAGCACAGCAACAGTCAATCACAGCGAGCTCAATAACACAGCGTTAACAGCAAACGCAAACACAGCACACTAATACAAGCGAAAAGCTGCAAGTAAAGCGAAACGCTTCTCTTTGAGAGATTCACTCACTGACTCCTTTTACGGCAACCCTTCCCTTATATAGCCGGGCCCGCGCGCGCCCAAGGTCAGGGGGAAGCAACGCGGCGTTTCACGTACAATCGAGAGGCTACCAGACTATTCCTCTCGCCAAGTCAACTCGGCTGGCGCGGAGTATCTTGTGAAGCGCCGCCAACATCTCACCCTTGGCGCTCGTTTCGCCCGCTTGTAACATTGCCCCCTCCTCAAGGACTGCACGTCCCGGGCAGTACAGACCCAGAGCAGAAGACAATACAGTTACAATACATAGACACAAAGTTTCATACATAAACATTGAAAAATAATTAACATGAAGATAGTATTTACAAATATACAGATAACATTTACATAAATGAGGAAACCATGGTTTCAACTAAGTATTTGACAAATCACCATAATAAGGGGCTAGCCGGTCGTAACGTACTACTCTTGGTTTTGAGTTCGGTGACTTCCTTATTCGAACCACGACGTCATTCAGTCGTTTCAGGACTGTATAAGGGCCTTCCCAGGAAGACTGCAGCTTTGGAGAGAGTCCCTTTCGTCGAATCGGGTTCCAGAACCATACCTTGTCACCTTCCTTGAATTCATGTCCGGTGGCTTTCGTGTCGTACCTGGTCTTCATCTTTTCCGTCGCTATGTTGATCCGATCTCGGGCAAACCTGTGTACGTCTTCTAAACGGGCCTGGAGGTCTTGAACATAATCCACAGGCGAAGAAGGCGTGTCCGGAGGACACCCGAACTGAGGGTCACAGAGCAGTCTGAGTTCTTTTCTGTTTCCATCATCTCTCCTATGGAGAGGTCCCAAGATGTCAGAGGCCTGTCTTTCAAATGTTGCACCTACATCATACTGCTGTAACTTGCCACGTCTGCGTGTTTTTGGTCTTTTACTGGCGTTACAGACATCACATGTTCTACACCATTCTCGAACATCATCTTTCATGTTGTTCCAATAGAAACGCTCTCGGACCTTACGAGTTGTCTTCATGACTCCGAAATGGCCACCTGCAGGACTGCTGTGTAACTCCTTCAGAACTTGTTTTATCCTTGATTGGGGAAGTACAAGTTGCCACTTAACTGACTTCCCATCTTCGGACTCCCATTTTCTATACAAGATGCCGTTTCTAATTTCGAATGAATTCCAGAGAGCCCAATAACGCCTAGCTCCCGTATTGAGGCTTGAAACGTCCTGCCTTTTAGGTCTTGAATCGTTTGATTGCATAACTTCCATAATCAGTTTAATATCAGAATCATTCATTTGTTCCTTGCGAACCTCTTCATCACTACAGGGATCAGATTGAGGTGGGACGTCTTCTGCGATCTGGCGCACAGTTGATGTATCAATCCCATGTTTCTTTTCCGCCGAGGAGCAGTTGCGACAACCCTCAGAGCAGGGTCTTCTTGACAAGGCGTCTCCATTTCCTCTTCCAGATCCCAAATGGAAAAGAGTCACGACTTCTGATGTGGAGTGCAGGGAGTTATTTTTGAAATCGATTACAAAATCATACTTCTTCAGAAAGTCCATACCAAGTATGAAATCATCTGTAATTTCCGCTACGTAGACGACATGGTCATAAGTAGCATTCCCAAATCTAATTTCAGTATTCATTTTCCCTATAACTAGGATTCTGTCACCAGTGACCGTTTGGAGGGAGACGCAGGACGGTGTCCAGAGAATTTTCCTTCCGAGTTGTTCTGCAACATCTCTACGCATGATGGTCACGTTGGCTCCTGTGTCAACGATCATTCGGCAGGGGATTCCATTGACGAAGGCATCAACAAATACACCATTTTCCTCACCGCCTCTTGAAGATATCTGTAAAACTCTCAAACGGTTTTCCTGGTTGCTTCTAGAAAAGTCTTTAACCCGTTTATCTAAGCGGACCGAACAGTTCCTTCGAACATGGCCCTCTTCACCGCATTTCCAGCATTTCACAGTTCTCTGGCCATGTTTGTTGGGCCTTTCAACTCTTTTCCGGATAAACTGGAAAATTGTTTTCATCATTTCAGCTAGATTTTGCATCGAAGAGTCTGATGCATCTTGAACCGTAGCACCTCTTACTGAGTGGCGATCCCTCCGTGAAGCTTGCTGAGCTGCTTCAAATTTCATTGAGTAAACCAAAGCTGATTTCAAGTCCTTCAATTCAGCCATTCGCAGGGACTTTTGTATCTCTGGATCCCTCACATCGTCGATGAAATACTGCAGAGCCAGTGTTTCCCGTACCTCGGCTGGACAGTCGGAGAAGGCAAGATGGGAGAGCCTCTCTACATCTGCTGCAAGCTCTTGCAGACTTTCATTCGATCGTTGTTGCCGGGTCTTTAATTGAAGACGGCTATAGTCCTTGAGGCACTTTTCTCCGAAGCGCAACTCCAGAGCGTTTGAAAGAGCATCAAAGTTCAGATGTTGATCTTCGGGAACAGTTCTCAAAATATCAGCAGCTTCAGCCCGTAGTGATGCAGCTAGTTGACCAGCCTTCGTGACTGGATCCCAACCATTGGCTTCTGCGACGATGGAGAATTGAGTCCTGTAAACTTGCCAAGATGTTTTCCCGTCGTAGGTGGATACTTTTATGTTTGATTTAGGAATAACAGGCATAGGCTGAGCTATTTCAGGCTCTCGGACATTCGGAGATTGGTTTTCAGCTTTTATCTGTGCACCTTCCATTCTCTTCAATTTTTCCTCGACCTTCCTTTCCATTTCTTGTTCAAATGTTTTAAACTTTTCGTCCACTTTTTTAAATTTCTCTTCAAAACTCTGCTGAATGCTACGAATCTTTGCATCGTTCTCTTGAACCTTTTCCGCCAAAGCATCCACTTTGTTGTTGATTACTTCGATAATATTAGCTTGGCCTTGTTCTATCTTCTTCTCCATATTCTCTTGGCCTTGTTCTATCTTCTTCTCCATTTTCTCTTGCCCTTGTTCCATCTTCTTCTCCATCTTCTCTTGGCTTTCTTTCATTTCTTTAATGAAAGCAAAAAGCTGTTCAAATTTTGCTTTATCTGCTTCCTCCATCGCTCTAGTCTTCACCATTCAATCCCACTTCTGACACCAGTTGTTACGTTTTTAGCGTAGCGGGTTCGGATTGAATGGACTTTATTTGAGAACAGCACAAACAAATTTATTTACAGCTATTTACAGGTATATACAGGATGACTTGAAAAAGTAAAACTTCAGAAACACAGTTCAGCAATAATCAGTCACTTACAGCGTAAATGCAAGTCTTACGCACAATAAAAACAGACTGCAAAACAACTATAGTATAGCACAGCAACAGTCAATCACAGCGAGCTCAATAACACAGCGTTAACAGCAAACACAAACACAGCACACTAATACAAGCGAAAAGCTGCAAGTAAAGCGAAACGCTTCTCTTTGAGAGATTCACTCACTGACTCCTTTTACGGCAACCCTTCCCTTATATAGCCGGGCCCGCGCGCGCCCAAGGTCAGGGGGAAGCAACGCGGCGTTTCACGTACAATCGAGAGGCTACCAGACTATTCCTCTCGCCAAGTCAACTCGGCTGGCGCGGAGTATCTTGTGAAGCGCCGCCAACATCTCACCCTTGGCGCTCGTTTCGCCCGCTTGTAACAATACATAACATGTATATACGGTTACATGTTTATATACGAATTTGGAAGAACTTCGTAAGACCTTTAGAATAAAAATCCCAAAAGTATTTTTACTTTATTCGATTTAAATCTTATCCAATTCATGGGCAATATTAGAAAAACGTAGCGAATGCGTTCTAGGGCGAATGTGAAATCGTAGATAAATAAAACAGCTCCGACATCACAGCTGTTACGCATACGATTTTGTTTTGCTAGTTCGACAGTTTTATTGAAACTCTGGAAAAAGAAACAATTTGAACTAACTAATGTCAAAATACAAGTGCTTTAATCTTTGTATTAAAACAGGATGTTTTTTTTTTGTTTTATAAAAGCCGATAAACTGAATTTATCTATACGAATTATTAGCTTATAACTTTTTTGTGTATATTTAAATTACAATATAATTAAACTTAATTTCTTTCAAAAAATTTGAATTGAATATATTTGCCAATTAACCAAAAAATTGAAATAAAAAAAAGTGAGTTCTTCATGTTTTCTAATTTTTATTTTTTTTTTCACTTTATTACTCAACTTCGAATAGCAATAAGTTGATTCCCCGAAATTAATGATCTTTATTTTCAATTAAATGTTTCGCATAATTTTTAATAAATAGTTTCCTCAACAAAACATTTTTGAACTACAGACTTTGATAAACATTTCTGATTCAGTAGTTTTACACAATTCTTACCTCAATGCTATGTATTTTTCTAAAATTTCGCCTATAAACAAGCAATTATATGACAGGGAAAAAAAAACAATGTGGAAAAAAATGGGCGCAGGTGAAAAATGTTTCACCACCGCTTGATTCTGCAGTTAACTAATTGTAAGTACATAAGAAATTTCAAAAAATATTTTTAAAGCATATTTTAAATAGAAAACCACTTTTAACAAAATAAACCGAAACAAATAAATAACAAATAAACAAAAATAAACCGAATCTTCATACCTTGATTACAAACCATGGGAAAAAAAAGGCAACGTGATATATTTACAACAAAGAAAAATTAATTTCAGTTCCATTTAACAATCAAATACATTGTTGTAAAATGCATTTAAAATATTTGTTAAAAATAACTAAAATTTTACAGTAAAAATTGGCCTTATTTAAAAGATAATTTTTCGAATTTTAAGGTGATGGCAAAAACATTTTTGTATTATGATATTTTTTTGCAGATAATATAGAAAAGGAAAAAAAACTTCGCTCAGTTTTTTTTTTATTAATTGAAATTTTTTAAAAAAAAAAGAATCACTACAAAATGCACTTGACACATTCACACATAAAATACATTTGTGCTAAGTTTGGTAGTTAGAGACCAATTAGTTTGACGCGTTAAGTGGTACACACACATTCATTATTTGCACAGATAGCTATCTTTTAAAATCAAATGTGGCTAAATCTTTTTGGTACTTTCCCTTTAGAAAAATCAACAAATAATGTTGAATTCGGCCAACTTTCTTTCAGTAATTTTTCGATTGGGCCCGTCTAACAGAAAAGTGCCATCTTTTTGTTTTGTTGTTGTAGTAATTGTTGAATTTTTGTTTTATTAAAATGTGTAAAATTAAATCTTTTTATTAATTATTAATTTGGAGTTATGTAGCTGAATGAAATTGAAATTGATCGCTAATTTATTTTAGTGCGTAATAGTTAGCCTTATGTTAAATTTTATTAAATTTCTTCAAATTTAAAATGCACTTCAATTTTTAACGCTTACATGTTTTAACATTTTAAAAATAGGTAAATGTTAAAATGGTTATTTTTAGAGAAAGTAGTTTAAAACATATACATATCCTTCATAACATACATTTTATTTACCGAAGCATTTTTAGATATTCAGTTATTTAATATGTTTTTAGCTGTCATAAATATTGGTATTCTAGTAAACAAGTTAAAGCTCATATTTTATTATCTTAAAGATAAAATGTTGCAAAGGTAATTCTAATTTTTAAAAATACATTTTCTAAAAAAAATTTTTAATTCGCCATTTCTTTTAAATAAAAAGTGTTAAAAAATTTATGAAAAAAAACCTCATATTGATAGTTTTCATCAAAATTCTTTTTTTTCAGATTCATATTTATGGCAGATACAGAAATGAATAATGAATTTTTGCGAATACATGGTAATTCATTGTATCCCAGTTCCAGCTGATAATATTTCAAAATCGATATTTTTGTGAAGGGAAAACTCATTTTTTAAATTCTTTTTCAAAAGATTTTACCTCACAAAAAGAATAAAGGACTGCATTAATTTTGATGATTTATTCTTCTGAAAGAGAAGATAAATAATGGGAGTCAGTTCGGCATTTTTTTTCTTCCAATATTATCAGATCCAACTATTGTATGTACTTTATCTTGAATATTTCACCAATCGAAATTAAATTCTTCTCTAACCATACTATTTTGCAAATTTATGAGAAGTTTTGCTAGCGAACGGTTCGGATACTAAGAATAAAAATCCTTAGTATTATTAATTTGAGTTTTTCAGTGACATCAGTCAATGAACACGGCATATAAACTGGCTAAGAAGAGGGGAAGAGAGGGAAGGATTTGGAACAACGTATATAATTTCTTTTTAACAAATAATAATTCAAATTCAATGTTTAAGTTGTAGAAGAAAAAATGCATTTTTTTTAAAAAAAATTCTAGAAGTTCTTGCTCCAAGAAAAATGTCTGTGTTAATTTTGATAATTTGTTCTTCTGAAAAAAGAATATAAATAATGGAAGTCTGTTCGATTTTTTTTCTTGCGAAAGAATATGATCGAATCCAACCATGGTGTACATTTGTTTATCGAGAATATTTCACAATTCTATTCCTCTTTAAAAATGCTATTTTGTAAGTTAATGATAACTTTGACGTGCGAACAATTCGGGTACAGTGAATAAAAATTCTTCTTGTTGATCTGAGTTTTTCAGAAGTGTTAGTGAAGTCATTCGACAGCCATGGTATAATCCGACTAAAAGAAGCAAGGAAAGGCACAGTGCTCACAGTTATTTTAATCACAGACTACGAATTGTTAGGAGATTGTAAAATCCAACTAAATTTAATGCCTGTATACCCACTACTTTTTCTAGTAACTCTATCCGGAACCATTTTTTTTAATTCCCTGAATATTTCTCATGTAATTATATTAAAACATCTTTCGCAATAGCCTCATTGCTGATTAATCATTATGCAGCTATAAGCATTTTTAAATAAAGGAATTTTAACTATGAATACCCAATATTTTTCTGATATATATTAATATCACTACTTATACTTTCTTTCGTTTCACTTTAAGTACATTTTAAGAATACTAAAGAATTGTTCTTGATTCTGCATTCGATCATCACAGAATATACGATCCGTTATTACTTATGTATTTGTGTTATTGTAATTTGTATTTCATTAAATCTGTGCTGTCTGCATTTATTATTTACATGTACATCCTTTCCTTTCACTTATTTCACTGACTATGAATCCTTAGTAGTGTGCCCGTGTTTTTCGAATCTCAAGTTCTGTTGAAATAATGCTTTTATAACCCGATCTTCTCTTAAAGATTATAAATAAACTCTCCCCCCCAAAAAAAAAAAACATGTAGAAATCAGTGGAATCGGTCCTGAGCTATTATATAACTTCAATGAGTTTTGATTTGTCCTAATTTTGATTTGCATTTGCTTTTCAGCGAGTGTTGAGGGAATAGTATGGCCTTGGATTGCTTATGTGGTGACAACTGTCCCCATCCCCTGAACAGTTTGTGCGTGGCCTAACCGTTAATGAGGATAAAACAAAGTTCATGATTGTAAAAAAATTAAAATATGGATATATTCCCTTGAAAATCAATAATTGTATTTTCAAAATTGTAATTAATGTAAAATAACATCATTTTCCAATGATGTGCTCTTTCATATTCAGTTTTGTGAATTTGCTGCTAAAACGATTTATTTAAGACTTAAGAAACGAATAACAAATTTTATTCCTATTACTTTAATAATTTTTTTTCGAATTGCTTATCATTTTCAAAATACGTGAGTTAAAATGTTTATAAACTTGTCTTAGTTTGCTGTTCTAAGTACCGTGATCGGAAAGAGCGTACACAGAAATTTCTCCAAGTAACTGTTATGAGAACCATTACGACAAGTTGTTTTTAACATTGAAACTATAGAATTCTTTGCTTATTCAGTTATCCAAATTGTCCAATAGAATCAAGTGAAAAACTTTTTTATGGCACTGAAATTATCCATCGATAATAATGAAAAAAAACGTGTGTAATGATAGTTTAAGCTCAATTTTAATCCGAATTAATTTCCAAAGCTCTATCTTAATTTAGCACATAGTAATATCATTCTAAAATATTTTCTTATTTCTTGATCCGTTCCACTCGTTCTAGTTATTTAATTCAGCTTTGCAAAATTGCTGAATCAGCTAAAAACAGTCTATTTCTCATGCTCCGAATGAGAGATGAAAATTGTCCAGCCAAGCACATACCTTTAAAAAGATCCCTGTGTTTCCCTTGCCTGTTAGGCGTATTTTTTGGAAATCCTCATAGAAAACTCATTGTATAAGCAGTGCGAAAAAATATGTTCTCTATCTAAATCCTGGTATTTAAGACAAGAGACGATTATTTCCCGCCTCCTTTTACACTTAATTTTTTGCCATTCCGTCTTGTGTCGTTCTGTGCTGCGCTCTTCGCTTTTGCTTGTACACAGTGCCTGCTTCGCGTGATGGAATAAAACGAACTTAAAAATTCAAACTGCTAATCTAATCCATTGATAAATAAAAATGAGACTAAACTTTTTTTTTTGTATAATTTGGCATTTCTTTGGCGCACCCTGATAGATTTTGAAAACAATCCATCAAAAATTACGCGTCTTATGAAATAATTTCTGATTTTGCAAAGATTGCATTAGAAAATCGATTTTGAGAGGTTGGTTGGTTGGTCCAAAACCGCGAGTGAAAAAGCAGTATTATATGGTTTAAAGATTCGTTGTGTTTGCTTAAAATGCTTTTGTTAATAATAATATCGATATTTTTTTACACTGTACAATGATTGCCATGCTGCCAAATAACTTTCTTTATCAACCCTCCTGTCGACGACCTACAGATTTCTATACTTACCGAAAGCGGAGCGTCTGAATAACAGGTTTGTTCTTCTTAAAAGTTTCTATTTGGACAAAAGGATTGCTTTTCCTTTTTCCGATTAGTTCTGCACTGCGGGGTTGGTTGATTAGCAGATCTCATGTTGTGAGTGACATCTGTTGCTTATTTATGTTGGTTAAGGAAAGGGTATATATATATAAGGAGTTCAGGGGCTCCGGGAATCTCCGAAAATAAGAAAAAGTTAGTAATGAATATATATTATAGGGGATTTTCGTAACTAGGCGTACCAAGCACTGTTTCCCCCTGCTAATTCCGTTACCCGAGCAATTCCGGGTACAGGAATGCTAGTATATATATATAAGGCTATAATATCTGCTATTATATATATGTAATGCTAATAATGCATTAAATATACACTGAAGTGACAATAGTCATGTGATGACTATTAATATCGTGTCGGTCCTCCTTTTGCCCGGCGAAGTGCAACAACTCGACGTGTAATGGAGTCCACAAGTCGTTGGAAGTCCTCTGCAGGAATATTGAGCCATGCTGTCTGTATAGAGGTCCATAATTGTGAAAGTGTGGATGGTGCAGGAGTTTGGGCACGAACGGCCCTTTCGATGATGTCCCATAAAGGCTCGATGGGATTCATATCGGGCGATCTAGGTGGCCAGATCATGCGCTGGAATTGTCTGGAATGTTCTTCTAACCAATCGCGAATAGTTCTGGCCCGGTGACATGGCGCACTGTCATCCATAAAAATCCCATCGTTGTGTGGGTACGTGAAGTCCACGAATGGCTGCAAATGATCTGCAAGCAGCTGAACATAACCATTTCCAGTCAATAATCGGTTCAGTTGCCCCAGAGGACCGAGTCCATGCCATGTAAAAACAGCCCACATCATTATGTAGCCACCATCAGCTTGAACAGTGCCTTGCTGACAGTTTGGGTCCATGGCTTCGTGGGGTCTGCGCCACACTCTAACTCTACCATCAGCTCGTAACAACTGAAATCGCGACTCATCTGACCACGTCACGGTTTTCCACTGATCTAGGGACCAGTCGATATGCTCACGAGCTCAGGAGAGTCGCTGCAGGCGATATCGTGCTGTCAGTAAAGGCACTCGAGTCGGTCTTCTGCTGTCATAGCCCAAGGAAGACAAATTTCGCCGCACAGTTCTATCGGACACGTCCCTCGTACGTCTCACATTGATTCCTGCAGTTATTTGACGAAGTGTTGCGTGTCTATTAACAATGACCATTCTACACAGACGTCCGCGGTCTCGGTCGGTAAGTGCAGGTGGTCGCCCACTGCGCTGTCCATGATGGGATGTGATGCCTGAAATTTCATACTCTCGGCACACTCTTGATACTGTGGATCTCGTAATGTTGAATTCACTAACGATATCCGCAATGGAATGACCCAGGCGTCTAGCTCCAACTAACATCCCACGTTCAAAGTCTGTTAATTCTCGTCGTGCCGCCATAAATCACGAAAAACCTGTTCACATGAATAACTTGAACACAAATGAAAGCTCTGGAAAACGAACTGCGCATTTATACTTTTTCGCTGCTATACTACTGCCATCTGTATATTTGCATATTGCTATCCCATGACTTTTGTCACTTCAGTGTATATATTACAAAAAGAGAGATATTTTAAGAATTTTTAAAAATTTTTCAAATATAGCCTTAAAATTCAGTACCTTTGAAAGCATAAAATCAAACAGTTCTTTTCCATTGAAGTGAAACTAACACGGTTGAATTGCTTGAATAATGGACACTATTGAATAATAACTTTCTACTTCATAATGTAATGTAATTCTATTTCATAATGCAATTTCACTATGAAGTAGAATTACATTAAATGCAATTTTTTTTATTATTATTATTGGTGAAATTAGTCTTCTATTTTGAAAGTCATTTTTGCTTTACCATGTAATTCCTTTTAAATATTAATCTTATTTTATTCTAAAGAATTGTTTTAATGATTAAACGAAGAAAAATTCAAAACAAAATGTAGAAATTTTTTAAAAGTTAAATAAAATATATATCGAATCCGAAATATCCGTTATTATATTTTTTATTACATTAAAACTTAGTATATATTAGTGCAAAATATTTCATGTTTGTTAGATTTAACTATGATTAAACTATACATTCTAAAATACAAATTTGTGTGTGATCTGTTATTGGAAAAGGAGACATATTCTCACAAGTATTGCATTTTTATCCATCAGAAATGAGGACTTACAATACATTTGAACTCTATTTTTATTTTCTCTGAATGTGAAACAAACACATAAACACACATACATTCAATTTATGAATCTAAATTGCAGAAAACAATTAGAAGCCAAATTTGACAAAACAGGATTAATATTCTACCTCTGAATAATCAGTTCACCAAATTATTAATCAAAGATTGACTCTGAAGTTAGCAACTTTAATTAAATGTATTTTATCTATGCAGTTATATACAGATTTAGATGAAAAACTACATTGAGCATAAATTCTTAATTATGTGATTATTACCACAGAAATGCATATTTTATTCTGAACAAGTATAAATGTCACTTTTTTTTCTTTATGTATCTAACTTATATCAATTTTCCATTTATTATCTTATTTACTAACTTTTGTGTCTTTATTAATATTTGCAATGTGAATAACTTCTAATCTTAAATATTCAGATATTAAAATTTTAATCACGCATTTTTATAACTGATTTTATTCGAAAATGCTACAATTTTATAATTTTACTTTAGAGCTGATTTTAATTACAAAATCAGTAAAATGATATCCATTTTTAGATTTTATTTTTGTCATATTTTATCATCTTTAAGTTCACATCTTTTAAATGAAAATTGTTTTGTTTAATTAGCCGTTAAAATCCGACCTTATTGTTAAGAGCAAAAAAAGAATAATTTAGGTTTGCTATCCAATTAGTTAATCTGACAAACATTTCAAATACCTAAATTCAAATACCTAAATTAGAAAGACCCAATGAAAAAATTTTTTTAATATTAATTAGTTAAGTAATGAATACTATAAATAAAAATCACGATTTCAATTTCTTTATAGTTATTATTAAAATATTTCTAAAATTCTTTTTACTTTTGTGTTTATTTCATTTTTTATTGGCTGTTTTTTTCTTTGTTTCATATGCTGTTTAGATCATTCTAATCGAAATAAAATCACAATTCAAATAACATATACCTCAGAATTTACCTTTAAAATAAAACTCTACTGATTAATCAAAAAGGAATCAATTAGTCTTTTGAAATCAGAAATGCAATTCACTTTTCGTTGTATTCTGATATAAATACAATTAGCTTCATTAAAAATAGATAAGTTTTCTTCATATCAGTATCACAACACAATATTTAACTGACTGGCAAAAAATTACTCTTTTTCCATTTTTTAAAATTTTCCGCAGTGTTCTAAGATAATGATTTTCCATCTGCAAAAAAAAAAAAAAAAAAAAAAAACAGTAGACATTTTATTTACTGCTGTACATTTTTTTTTTAGAATATGCCATATGCATGATTTTTTTTTAATTTGAGTGAAACATTTTGTACGTTCTAAGAAATAAATAGACGAAACTGACAAAACATAAATAATTCTGTCCCATGAAAACCATTCTCGCAAACAGATAGTTTATTTTATTTAAAGGATGCCTTAAATTTTCTTCTCAGGCACTTCGGCCTTTTATAGGCAAAGGCTGTCTCACCAAGTTTTCCAAATCTAGCCCAACATCCCTCCACCCATTCCCTTCTACTTCGTATTCATTTCTGATTCTTTTTGCTTTCTATCCAATCTGATAAATAGACAAACAATTTTATTCACAAATTAACTAAAGAAATTAAACATTTGATTTTCACTACGCGCTTCACCGAGACAGTGTACGAGAGCGTTCTGAACAGAAGGGAGATAATAGCTTTTTGGAAGCATACCCGGATGATGAGTAGCAATTACGCCACACACCTTCTCGACGGAGCCTGTTGTTTACAGATGCCTGATATGATTCATGATAGTTACATATTATTTATGATAGGCTACGGCCATGGCCAGATTCAGGAGTGACCACTTGAAATGCTTGAGGTTCTTCAATGGTGAGAATATCTTATCTCCTCGTTCCTGTTTCATCTCTGTCAGTCCAGCTCATCTTCGTAATTGTCTTGGCGCCTCTTGGAGGCTGCTGTTGGATGATCAGGATGTCATTTTTGGAGAACTGGCGCGTCAGGGCCTTTTGGATTTGGTGTAGGCTTTCCTAGGCCAGGGGAATTGGTAACAACAACATGATAGGCATTCACCACACCTATTCTTGAAAAAAAAATGTTGGGAATTCAACATTATATCTAATAGATTTATGACTCTATCAACTTATGTGAAATGCTTTTACCATTTTGATGACGTCTGATTCATCAGAATTTTTTTATAATTGTCATAACTATGCAATTCTCCACGTATTATTTTGTTTCATTGATCTAATTATCTTCCTTAAGATTTTTTTTTCAATTAGTAGAAGGTTTCTTGTCAAGCACATAACATTAACTCCCATAATCGGAAATAATTCTTTGCAGAGGTTTATTTTTGTTTTTATGCTGAATATTTTTGATATAAGTTGATTGTCGAGGCCATAGAAACTTTTATTAACTATCGACATTTTATTTTTTATTTCAATTTTTATGTTATTACAGCTTGAGATCATTGTTCTCTGATAAGTAAATTGCCAGAATTCTAACGCGATTTCATTTTAAAATATTTCTTGCTAAATTATTTCTGCATGTGCCAGTCGACATTTATTCCTGTCAACTTACATTTAATTTCGCAAGCAATAAGTATAGCTAAATTAGAGAAAACAGGCAATAGATTTCTTGCTCTAATGTATTCATATCTATCGATTGCTATAAACTAGCCGCCCTCAGCAACCTGTTGGTTCATCAATAGTAATGGTTTCCTAAAGTTTTAATAGTTAACTCAAGTCCACTAGGGAGGGCATCTCAGATATCAGGATGAGAAGCTTCCTGTGTGGTGGTTGATTCTCACCGCTAGGGAGGGGATAAAAATGTTGTGGGGTCGGCTAAGCGGATGGTGGAATAAAACTCCGACTGGAAGGAGTTGTACAGTGGTCGGTGATGGTCTTTAGATCTCAACCTCAGTTCCCGCCAGTGTTGCCTTTGCGGCTGTCCGGTGATTCAGTTTTATGGTTTATTTCGTATGCCTACGGGTATGACTTACTATACATAATAATATAAGTCTGGTATGACTTACTATACTAAGACGTGTACAGTTCTCATGCGTATTACAGACGAAAACAAAAATCTGAACCCTAATGACGTTTATACTCTTGTTCGAGGGCCACAAATTTATGCAGCACGAGGAAAATCTTTATTAGATAGCATACGACAAGTTTCGGGTGGGTCACTCCCCGATTTATCGGGATCGGCAAAGCAGATGGTGGAACAAACCTCCGACGGGAAGGAATTGTACCGTGGCCGGTGATGGCCTTTAGACCTCAATATCAGTTCCCGCCAATGCTGTTCGATCATTCAGACTTTTACGTGTGCATCAAGGCAAGTCGGAGTAATCAGCTTGAAAATAATGGTTCCATTTACAAAATAATTTCAAACTTTCCATTTTGATACGCTCTTACTATTTTAGAAGAATCACATTGTATTTTGTATTACTGCTACTATTCTCTTTAGCTTACTGTCATCTCACTTGAATATGAAATAGAAGTTATTAATATTTATTTGACCCAGTTACTCAAAGGTAATAGGACTTTTCATGAGCTCTTATGAGAGATCCACAACGTCAAATGTTTTATATAAGCCTTGTAAGTGTACTCTAGCACCCAATTTTCTTGGTGATAATTAAAATAATACAAACAAATTTCAAAGAACTCATTAGATCAATCAAAATAATTTTCTTGATATATTATACGCATCCTACTTATTTTACATGTGAATCAAAAAAGTTTTTCACCATTTACCAATTTTACTAATTCAAACATTTTACATTAAAACTATTTTAAAAAATGAGAGCACTTAAAAAAAAATTCCATCATTTCTTACTTGTGAAGTTGAAAATAGATTTTGTGTATGATAAAATATCGAAGAAATTCCTTCAATCCTATTTTTAAATAGAAGTTTACTCATCAATGAAAAATAAAACGTAATTTCATGCTTTCATCATGGAAAAATGGTAACAAAATCCGAAATGACTTATTTGAGGAAATAATAAAAATGATTTGAGTTTCTTTACCACAATGAAATATTTAATAACGAAACAAACTTTTAAAACAATTTCTAAAATTATTGAAAAGAAGCAATTAAACTGATATCATTAATCAAGATTTTAATTTTAAGTTGAAATAAAATTCCTTTTTAAGTTTTAATAATTTCAACAAGTGTGTGATGAACTCAAAACTTCATTTAATTTTTTATTAATTAAAATTTTCGAAGATAACCTACAACATATAATCTGTGCCAAATTTGGTAATCTCATACACAATAATGCAAACGCAAATACATTCCTAGTAAAGATTTCTTCAAAAGTTTTGAAATAGCATTCTGGGGTTTTGAATGTCTTTTTTTTTTTTTCTTCTTTCAAATAATATATCCACAGTTGTATTATATAGGAAAAGAATGTATGTTTCTTGTGAGTTCCCTTTTGAAAGTTCTTTTTTCCCCACATTAGCATAACACTTTCGATCGTATATAAAACAATTTTACGAGTTACAAAGCCAGAAAACATAGTTTGCCATTTCCTACGAATGATGTTATTTCGTTATTTCATACGAATACTTTTCGTAGGATTCATGCCAAAACACATCTTTTCATCAGATGGGGAGGGAAAACTAGTATTTCCAACGGATGATTTTTTTTTTATTTCTCCCACAATTCAAACGATGTCGAAAGTGTTTCTCCTATCTTTCATTTTTTTTAAAGTTTAAAAAAAGTATTATTTTCAAAATAGAAAGATATTCTTTCAAGAAAATTTTTTATGACTGCCGAAACGTAAATTTCAAGTGTATTTTTACTAACAATAAAAATGAATGTATGTCGGCATTCTACAGGCCAGACCGCTTGACCTACAGCTACCAAATTTGGCACAGCTATACCCGTGTATCTTGGAATGATTCCATTTAAAATTTCCATTCATTAAAAATTAAGCTGAGTTTTATCGTTTTGTCATGATAACTTCACAAAAATTTTATATTATTTGAAGATTTATAAAATTGCTATCTTATGCTAAGCATTTAATCGTTGTGAAATTTTTTCTTGAATGTTTTCAATTATATATATCTATATATGATGACATTTTAGCCAGCATCTTGGCACAGAAGTAGCGTGTCTTCCTCGTGATCTGGGTGTCCCGAGCTCGAATCCCGGTTAGGGCATGTTTATTCTTCTGAGTACTATCTGTGAGGTCAGTGAATGTGCCCCCCTGTAAAAAAGGGCTGTGCGAGCGAACGTGATGAGAGTTTAGTTAAGTCGTACTCTTGGTCCTAGTTGGCACAATTTCAAAACAAGAGACGTTTAATCGGTTTAAAGTCATGGACGGCTGTCAGCGCGCTTGTCCATGGCAAGTGCCATAAGTAACAACAGCAACACGATATTTTAAAATCTAAATTAAAACTTAATTATCGAAAAATATATCTTAATTTAGCCCATAGTTACTTCATTCTAAAATATTATCTTATTTTCTGATCCCATTCCACTTTTTATATTAAATTAATTCAACAGAAGCTTTGTAAAATTGCTGAATCGGCTAAAAGCCGAAAGATTACCACACTCCGTGTGTAGGGTAGAAAAACGTCTAGAGTGCACATTCTTTTAAAAAATCCTCGAATTTCCCATATAAGCATGTGTAAGAAATCCCTATTGAAATCTCATTTTATATAAACCCTGGCGACTTGTCCATGCGTCTTGTAAATAGATCTTGCCTCCCAGGGAAAGAATAAAGTGAACTTAGAAATTAAACCTGTCTTCTCTCTGTACCTGGATACGACTCTGCATCTGCTTAAACAAAAACTATATATAAATATATGTAATGATATTTTTTAACTCTTAATTTGAATCCTAATTAATTTCCAAAGCCCTATCTTAATTTAGCCCATAGTAATATCATTCTAAAATATTCTCTTATTTCATGATCCATTTCACTCGTGCTAGTTAATTAATTCAAGAGAAGCTGCGTAAAATTGCTGAAACAGCTAAACGCCTGTTACTTTCTCACACTCCGTGGGAGAGATGAAAATTGCTGACCTAAACAAAATACTTTTAGAAAGATCCCTGTGTTTCCCTTACCTTTTATCTGTGAGAACATGGAAATCCCCACTGAAATCCAAGTTTATAAGCTCTATAAAAAATATTTATTCCTATCAAAGTCTTGGTATTTAAGACCAGGGATAATGATTTCCCGCCCCTTTTTGTACACTTAACTTTCGTGAATTCCGTGTTGTGTCGTTCTGTGTTGTGCACGTCGCCTTCGCTTGTAAATAATGCCTGCTCCCGTGATGGAATAAAAAGAACTAAAAATTCAACCTGTATTCTCCATGATTTCGGCCACGACTCTGCTATTTATTCTCAGCAAATTATTTAAATGTGTTTTTCATTATTATGTATATATATATATATATATATATATAGCCTTATTTCCGATATTGTAGTCCTGAAATTCATACAATTTTCTTTGTTTCACCATGTATTTAGTCGCGTGATTTTCTGCCATTTTTTGCTAAAAAAAATACCCAGTTTAATATTTGTAAAAAGTATAAGATGAATAAAATAGCTAAATACCAGAAAATTCAGAAGATGCGTTTACGTTTTTTAATAGCGTTTTAATATAATGGAATTAGTATCCATTAGAAAGATAATTCATGACCACAATGAGCAGAATATATATATAAGATAAAATTACGCATCTCTCATACTGAACGATTCGACGGAATCAGGATTGTGAAGTTATCATTTAACTGAAATGAAATGTAATCAATATCCTTGGGAACTAGCTGGTTGTCAAAAGAAAAAGAAAAAAAAATGGAAGTCAGTAGCGTTCTAATTTGTTGGAAATATTATCAAGAATGGATAAATTCCAGGCAGTTACAATTATTCTTATTAAAAATGAGCTCCAAGGAACTTTCTTAGATCTGAAGGCAAGTGGAATTATTTCGTCACCCGGTGAGAAAACTGATGCGCTCAATCGTTATAGTCATTTTATACGCAAGATATTTCAATTCAGGCTGAACAATTAATCTTCCAACCCATTTGGTATGTCAGATACGCGTGCAGGATTTGGGGAATTCGATGTTCAAGAATCAATTGCATAGAGGAATGGTCGTAAATCTAACAACGATTTCGGGGGAGGGGGTCCTTTCCCATTTAATATCACTATTATTTTCTCAAAAAGCGACTAAGCTAATGTGAAAAGGGACCTAAAGAAATTATCGCTCCAGATAGGAGCCTTAATGTTTTTTTTTTCAAATTAAAACATTTCAAATTATTATTCGCAATAAACATAAAATAATTTATATTTATTCAATCAAATTAACTAAAAAACGCCGCATTTTATTATGGGCCCCCACAGCGTGTTACATAATTTTATACGACCATCTTTGCTGCATCGATTTTAAATGTCCTCAAATAATTTTCAATTGGTTCACGTTTCGAAATAAAGAATTAATTCCAATCCACACATATTTTCAAAATAAATATATAAATATAATATTTAAAAAATTTGACCGTGCATTTTCCCAAATTAATTATTGTATAGTTGGCAATATTTTTGCAATGGAATTTATTTGATTCGCTTTAGCATGGCAAATACATAAATCTGGATAGTTTTCTTTGATGAAATTAACCCTTTGCGGTCCGATGTCGAGTGTGATTCGGCATTCAAGACTGTGCATCATTTTGACGTTTATTTATTTATTTTTCAAATTTAGTTGTTAAAAACGCCTACTTAATGGTTAAGAGATGTAGATTAATTTCTCAAAGAAATCCGACTTAAAAGAGATTTCATAGCAGTAAACAAGTCTTTGTATTAGGTGAATAATTTTGCATCTAATTATTTTTCAAACTGCAAAGGGGTAAAATCTATAAAATATTATGGTTGATTTTTGATTGAATTATTGCTTCCATTTAAGAAATAACTTATATTTCGGGTTCCTGAAAAATCACATTACTTTCCACGTGTTTTATTTCAGGAGAAATGCGATTCGTGTAGATTTGAGTAATATAAAGATTTCTCTAGTACTTTTCAGTTTTTTATTAAGTCAATACGTCAATGAATAATTCGAATCAGTAGTTTAGATATAGTATGATACAGAAGTATGTAGTATTCTGTGTATATAGTAAAATATAGAAAAGATGAAGTATGATTTTAAACTTTCGGATCTGAGTATACATATATGATGTATACAGAATGGCGAGCAACAAGAACGTATTCATAGTAAAAACAATAATTCAAAGAATGATTGTTGAAAGTCATTGTTCTCAAATATCGAGAATTTGATGATCATACTATTTTCTATCTGAGTGTCATTAAAAGAAATTTAATCAATGAAAACAAAACTCCAACGAAAACATAATCATCTGCAGGTAAATATCGATTAATAAAACGCAAGTTTTATAGTTTTTCTACTTTTATTTGTCATACTGCAAAGATTTATTTTATTGATAAAACCTCGCCAAGTGCGATAAATTTATTTTCAGAAACATTAACTATAAAGTGTATTTTACATATGCCTTTAATTAGGAAGAGATTTAAAAAAATGTTCTACTCGAAATCGATTAAAAAATATTTATTGATTATTTAAAAATTACGCAGCAGCAGCGGCTGATTATTTAATCTCGTTTTCTTCGGAACACAAAGCAGAGAAAAAGAAAAAAGGCGGGTCGGCACTGACTTTCAGAAAAATAAACAAATACTAGAACGCGCGAAAAATTCTCCAGAATCGCGTTCCCACCCCCTTTCCTTTCCTCCCAGAGTAAATTAAACATTAGAGGTGGCGGGGGTTGGAGGGGAAATGAGCAACCCAGAGAACGAAATTCGCAGCGCCACCAACCATAATTGTTACAATAATCCAGCGCAAACGCAGTGTCGTACTTTCCACCGAGAGCAACATCGAAATCGATGACGGTGCTTGGGTACCCCATCATAAACTTTGCACTACCTCTACACCGTGCCGCCATTTTATATTACGTTCAGTGACGTCACACATTTTTCAAAAAAGAAAATAAAAAAAAGTGAATAAAGAACTCTGCACTGCAGTGCAGTGCATCCGGCAATGTACCAACCAGACTGCTGCGTTGGCAACACGGAACTAGAGCCAATGAAACTGCGCGCTCAATTTTGGCTTTATTTTATTTTTTATTGAGAGAACGTGTACCCCGTTGCTATCGTGCTTGCTGGGTTAAAGTAGGATTTTGCACCCAAACTTAAACATGCACAAATTTTTAAATCATTTTTAAATTTTTCAAAATGCATTAGTAGAATGATCAGTATAAAGTTTTCACTGCTTTTCATATCTTGCAAAATAATACAAATTGTTGCATTTTTCCAAAAATTATACAGGTCTAACTTTTTTGCAATCAAATACATAAGGCAGCTAATTTAAGGAGGAGGGATTTTATATTCTTTTCGAGCACTCAGCATTTATTTCAGTATTTATTCAGGCATTTACACGGAAAAACCACATTTATAGATGCTTAACTATATAGTTTTATTTAAAAATTCCTCATGCTCATGGTATGATTCTTTTGCCTGACTGACAATTTAAAGTTGGCTGAAATTTAATAGAAGGCAAATTCACCTGCTTGAAGTAGAACTTTTTATTATGAACATTCTATAATAATGATCTGATAAAAGTTTAAGCACAAATTTAATCGTTTGGAGTAGAAGAAACTAAGCAGGTGCTTTCATTTAATTTTATTTTGGGGGAAAATACAGTATTTTAAGCAACTACGTTCCTGAGGAACCTTTATTAGAATATCTGTAAAAGCTCGTTCTTACATAAACAAACTATTACTTCAAAAAGTCGTATCGAAATCCTCAAGTTCCCTTTTTAGAATGCTGAAAGTCACAGAAAAGAACGAGGATTAAATATAAATGACTATCAAAAATATGTATAAAACAGAATTTCATAATTTTCAAAGAATGTCTTCAGGTATCAGAACTACATTACAAAAAGGGAAGGAAAAAATATTAAATAGCAACTGGGTTTTTTCGAGAGAAAAAAATCATCTGAATAACTTTTTCCTGTTAAAACTAATGCAAAAGAATTCGAGAGTACTATAAACAGCTGATACCAAAATATATCTTCGACGAAGTTTTAAAGTAAATCTATGTTTCGTAGAAAAGCGATGGTAAAAAGCAATTCTTTCATTTTCTCACATCGTAACTGTTGATAAAATAAACCAATATTTATTTTTCTTACTGCTTTCACATTTAAATTATTTCACAGATGTAGAGAACATTTTAAATTTTTAGGTAGAATAATTTCATTCGACTCTTTCTTTAAAGTATTAAATTTGGCCTTTAGTGTTTCCCTGTTAATAATAAATAACATAAAGACGAATATACACTCAGTGATTTTGATTCTATTTCGCTTTGCATTTATTTCTACAGAAAGTATGTAAAGGATTCAAAGAACGTTTAGTTAAAAAAAAATATTAATACAACATTTAATATATGGTAAAGATTAATCTTAAAACAAGTTTTCTGCAATAACGCCCATTTTCAGTTTAAAATAAGTCTTTCTTCTGTATCTCGTGCTATAACATTTCTATCCTCTAGAATCGTGTATGTGTACGATGAAATGATAATGCGTCGTCACCAGAGATAGGAAAAATCGATATTTTGAAGATAAGCAAGATATAATATTCATGTTAATAATGTTGTTTCAACTTCAAAAGCGCCTTAGTTGTCAGGTTCTCGAGCCAAACTTATTAAGCGATGCTAAGGAAAGAATAATGAGATACGAGTGTATATGTAGATTTAAAACGTTCATATTGGCTTTTGAAAATAAAAGGTTTACGCTAAAGTTTATTTAATCTATTTACTGCTACATTTTAAAAAACTGATGTACATCTTTTTTGTCCTTACAATGAAGATGCACACATTC
>JAOUZG010048650.1:69158-85813 GCA_026289955.1 Argiope argentata | reverse complement strand
ATATCTGTGAATTATAATTCAGTTTCATTTTATTACAAAGAATAAATATGGTAGATTTCAAGAGGTAAGAATTTTTTAAGGAACTTGAAAATAATATCTCAAAGAGAATAAAGAATTAAAGTTTCAATTACAATATGAGTGATAAAATGTTATTATATCTTAAAATTGAATTAATTTTATGAATATTCTTCTTCATAAGAACATATATTGAAGAAAATCATTTTAATATAATATTTATAAGAATACGCTATTTATATTAATGTATTAAATACACGATTTAAAAGAACAAAAAAAAGTTTAAAAAAATCAATAGCGATCTAATGCAGTTTTATAATAAGGAACAATAAACTGATTTTAAAGTAAGCAAGGAAAAAATTAGTCTAATAATCATTTTGGTAGATATTATTTATATAAATAAATAAACGCTTATCAATTTTGAAACGAATAATTTTTTCTCAAGTTGTTCTTCTAGCAACTAAAGCATTTTCGAAGAAAAATAAACAATTTTTTTAAAAAAAATCTTAACTCTCAGTACCCTTTTTTTTTAAACAAATATTTACATTACTAGACTATTTCCAGACCAATAATAATTCACTGAATACATGTACGATTGACTTCTGATCAGCAATGTTTAAAATAAGTAGCAATAACTTTGGTAAAGCAATTGCCATGCGAATATTCAATTGGCAAACAGACTTCATAAATTTCTTGATTAAAACTGCTGAAACAAACAGAATTATCATAATGCATATTTACTTTCAGCAAACATATCTGGAAATTTATTGGAATAACAATTTATTATTAACATTTTTTTTAAATTTTAAATCCCACTTTAGAATATAATTCAGCAAAAACAAATTTTGCCTCTTCAATAAATTTATTCTAAAGTCTCAATCCACATTTAAGATAACAGAACTTGAGCAATGCTCTATAAATATGAGTTTTTAAGATGCGCATTGAATTTATAAATCGTATTAACTTCGCCTTGAGGTACAAAAATGAAAAAGATTGGGGTGAGAATTTGGTCTAATTATAGTATACTTAAGCAATATTCGATTCATACTATTAATTGGCAAGCATCTGAATAATTAAGAAATGAATTGTACCTATGACACATCAATTATTCTTTTAAAATTTATACATATTATGTTAGAGTAAATATGATTAATCCGATGAGTATGATTAATTACCGGTTATTATTCATAATCACCACAAAACTTATTTGTAATTATGAATAATTGCACATAATCACCAGTTTATTACATTTACCTTAACACACACACACTAACAACTTAGTACTGAGGAATATAAAAAAGAATTACTGTACATGACCGGTAATTTTATTACTACTCTGTATTTCCCCTAAATTCTCACATGAGTTAATTCAAACAAATGTTAGCCTTTTCCGATTTTATTTCAAGAATTAAGTTTTTAGACAGTAGGTTTTTCAAGATAAAATTTTTCCCAATTTGTACAAAGTATATTACAGAAAATTTCAGTTGATAAAATAAGGGTAAAATCCCAGTAAAAAAGCAACAAATAAATAATTTTAAAAAGAGGGTTTTGAACAAACAATTAAAATCTTCGAATTAGAAGTATTAAAAATTTGTTATGTACATTTGAACTTCAACAATTTCAAATAAATAAATAAAGTATTGTTATAAATAGTAATGAGTACGTTTGAATCTCATAACTGGAAAGTCTTTTCTAACATATGCATTTCACGTTTTACTATAACACAGCGATTTCATGCTTAAATGTTTTTATTACGACAATAAAGTTAAGGGACAATAATAAAACGTTGCTTCGTGTTAATGTCTAGAGTTTGGCAATTAGCCAGTTATTGGAGTACTACACTCAAGTTAATTGTTCAATTAATTGAATCACAGAGAGGGTTCAAACTACGTAAAAAAAATTGGAACAAATAAGATTGATGGGCAAACAATAAAAGCTGCAATCGGAATAGATTTAAGAACTGGTGTTAAACGGATTTAGAATCTTGAATAGAAAATTGGAGAAAAAATTATCGTTTGCTATTTGATGCATTTATATTTCACGGAATATCTGCATTTGGATGATTAATATTTACAATAGAGAATAATTACTAAGAATACTTCTTTAAAAAATAAATATAATTTTTTCCATGCAAAGAACATATTTTTCTTGAACATTTTTTTTCTTTCTGTAACAGAACGCATTTCTGTTTTAAGACAATTTATTAAAAAATCGTGTTCCGAATGATATTTGCAGGAAACCCATTTAATATCAACGAAGCAAAAAATGAAAATAACTACTATTTGGCTCCATATCTTGAATTACAGTGCTTATATATATATATATATATACTAGCCGCCTTTGGCGACCAGTCGGTCCGCCAGTATTAATGTTCGCAAAAATTTTCATATAATATTTTATGTAGCTGTGTCTCATAACAGGTTTTTCATCAAAAAAATTTAAACCAAACAAATTTTGAAAATCATATAATTCATTTAAAGTATTATTTAGTATTATTTTCTTCAGATGTTCTGTTCATTGTGCTATTCATCTTTCTCTTTCTATCCGAGCAATGATTGTCCCGGAATTGATATTTTACTTAAATGGTGGAGGGAAAGGTCTAAAATTCTATGTTTTTATAGAATAATGAGATTCAAATTTTCATAAATGTAAACACACTAAACAAATAAAGACACAATTGGTTTTCAAGAGATGCGAACGTTTAAAAACAGCTTGGAAAATGCCGCGCACAGAGGAAATAATATTGAAACACACACATCCTTCTTTTCTTTTCTTTTTTTTTCTATCCTTTTTTTCTTCACTAATTTTGTTTCTACAAACCCTATTTTCACTTTGTTATTCTTTTTTTTTCTTCCCTGCCCAGACTTTATTGTGAGCAGTCATAGATTAAATATTCATACAGACTAATAATAAAAGCAGCTATTTTCTTTCTTTTTTAAACATCCCGTTATGTATAAATGAAAACCAACTGACTTCGCGTATTCCTTTCCAAACAAATCATAATTTATTACTTCCTGCTATCTTACTCAGTTGGTGTGGGGGAAGGAAATGAAGATTTTTGGCGGGAAAGTAAGAAAAGTGTCGTTTTAACTATTTTCCACGCAGTTTTTTCATTTTTTCTCTCCATAAGAACCATCCTCGTGTCTTAACGAAAATATTAAATTAAAAATTAGCCGAATCGGTCGAGCCGTTCTCTAGTTTTGCGCTTAGCAACGCATTTCGAGCTGCATTTTTATTATAATAGATATATATACATAACGAATAAGTATATATACATAACGAACTAATAGATATATAATAATAGGTATATATACATAACGATAGAATAATAGATATATATTCTATCGTACTAAGAATAAAACTAAAGCGTGAAAACATTCATTCTACTAATGCAATAATATGCTGTACTTAGAAAATCAATAAACAAAATTTAATAAAATGAAAGTAATTTTTTATTTTATAACAGAAATTTATTAGGAGACAGGAGTAGAGGGGAGGGAACATCACCAAATAGCATTGGACAGGAAGATGTAATAAAAAGAATAAAGGAAATTAATTCCTTATTACTAAAAGGAACGAAAAGCATGCGTATATTTCCCCTTGTTTTCGTTGCAGACAAACTAAAATGGCTCCTCGTCGGCTTGGCGGTAGAATTTCGACATCGTAGAAAAAATAAATAAGAAAGTTTCATGAGTACATGTGAATAGCGTTCAGCTATTCGGCACGGAAATTCATTAAGAATAACAAATAAAATATCATTTTTTCAAAAGATTTTTTTTTATTTACCCGAAATTATAGCGAAGTGTGAAAAATATGTAATTGTTATTAATGAAATAATGGCGATTTTATTTATCAATGAAATCGCCCAGATAAACGATTCTATCTAATTATCTGGTTTTCGTAGCTTGTCAGGAGCACAGAAGTATTTCTAATGAATTTATTTACAATTGTCTGTTCTGTTAAATTAGTTTTAAATCAATATAGATATAAAACTAATAAAAAACTGAAGTTAAACATTGGTCACGGCAATTTATAAATTTTTTTAATGAAATCTATGCATATTTCGACACCAAAACCTGCTTTTTACACCAAATTTGTAGACATATATCAATTTTGGATTGAAATTCATTCAGATTTTGAGCAGTTGGGGACAAGCGACCAAAAATACAAAATGTCAAGAGGTAAATAGTAAAATTTGGTACTTAATATTTAAAATGTAGATTTGTATCGAATTTGGAAGTAAATCTGTCAAGGGGTCGACCGTCTGTACCTTTGTATGAATGTAAACGCAATAATACAAAAACTTCACAACTTAGGTAAATGGAATTTATTTCAAAGATTCAATATCTAAAATGCAGATTTCTTAATCAAATTTTGACCCAAATCTACCAATCACCTGGCCTTTTGTAAGTAAAGTATTGACCTGCACTTTTAAATGTATGCAACCATGATACATAAAAGCAAATATTTATATAAAATTTGCCAAATTTTGGTTATATATATATATGCAAAATTTTGGTTTCAATAGCAAAAGAAAGGTGTTCAAATTACACATTCGATGATCTAATACATTTTTTTAACTGCATGTCTGAGATTAATCATCAGTTGAAAAAAATACGTTTATAGTTCCCTCCCCCATAATTATCATTCGGCAATGGAAGGCAGTTAATGCACAATTAGTGCTTTTCTTTACAAGAAACCTCGAAATGAGTATAAGATGCTTCCGGCCAGGTGGTTGGATCTCGCCACTCTCGGGGGTAGGCTCCTTCCCTCGAGAGTAGCTAGGAGAGAAGGAGCCTAACCTCCACCTATGGGGTTAGGAAGGAGCCTAACCCTATAGGTGGCGGTTAGGCTTCTTCCACTAATGACGGGACGTACTTCCTACGGGGAAAGGTTGTACCGTGGCCGGTGAAGGCCTTAGGAACTGCCAGTGTTGCGGCGGTCCGGTCATTTTATTTGTTTATTAATTATGGTTTAGTTTTATGGTTTATTTCCTGTGCCTACGGACGAGTCGGAGAGTCTGGTATGACTTACGATAGTAAGAAGTACTCATGTGTATTATTCACGAAAATAAAAATCTGAACTCTAATGACTTTCACATTCTTGTCTGAGGTCCAAATATGTATGCAGCAAGAGGAAAATACCACACTAGCTGATTTTTTTCCTATAATTTAAGGAAAATAGCTGAAAAACGAAAATAATATAAAAATGTCCGCAATTGAGTTTTTTCCCGATTATGTTCAACTATTTAAATGACATATTTTTATGGTATATGATTAAATAATATTACTTTAGTTGAATATTACTTTAAAACAATGATTAAACTAACACTTCATAAATACAAATATATTTTTTTTACAACTATATATAATTTTATTATTATTAAGTGATGGTTCACTTTCGAAGGACGTTGGTTACATTATCGGCATTCAACTGAAAAAGTCGCAAATATGGAATGTAAAATTTTAAAATACACACAGAATAAATAGCAAAAGCGGATAACTGCTTGATTCGTAAAAATCATATAACTAATTTTGGACAGGCTCTGTTCTTTTTTGAAATATAATAAACTTATATGTTCGCCACAATTATGAAAAATATATTTGCGAGCGCTTTTAATTACAATTTTCGGAGGAGTTAAAAAAATTTTAATAAAAAAAATTTATAAAAAATTAGACATTTTTCAAAGAAAAATATGGCGAAAATCTTGATTTCGATAGACAGTAAATCCAAATACAATCTACCTGTGTACGTAGGTTTCTTACTTCAATTTCTAAGGTATCTGAAAGGTATACAAAGAGAGCATGGCTTCTATAAATTCAGTTCCATTGAGGCAACAGAAGATTCTAGAATGAAAGCTAAACAACGAAATGAAAAGAAAAGCTAGACATACATTTAACTAAAAATAGAATCCGTCATGACTTTTTTAAAAAAATAATTAAGCCAGTTGATCTAGAGTTAAGACCATTATTCAGGTGGATGTATTTAGTAGTAACTAATATAAAAGATTCGGTAGTAACAACGGACAGATGAATGGAATTGTAAAAGTAGCAACTTCAATATATAATTTAATACAAACAAATATTTCCGACATAAATATTTGTTAATAATTCAGCATTTGGAAAATTATTACAATATTAAAAAGAGTACGCTTGTATTTGCAAGAATGTTATTTTTGATAATGAATAACGAAGGAAGTTATAAGAAAAAGTGTAAATCAAGTCAATTGATTTTTAAAATTGCATAAACCCGATAAATAAATGCACACCGAAAGTTAAAAAAATCAAATAAATTTCCAAACTGCAAGATTTTTTTCTTTAAAGAAAATGCAGCTACAGCATTTTTTAAAAAAGAATAATCTCAGATACATTTATGTAAGGATAGTTTTTGTACCTTATTTTGTACTTGATCAGGTAACAACGAATTTAGTTGAATGGAAGCTTCATCTGTGATAGTTACAATCAATGGAATACACAATTATTAAAAATATATATAAAAATAAATAGCTTTTAATTTTTAAAGGAAGACAGCTTTAAATTCTGTCTTCCTTTAAACCAATTAACTAAAGAATTTGTTTTTTTTTTAAAGTCAAGCGATGATGTATATTCCAAGTTAAAAGCAATACAAATGGTTGCATAGTAAATTTAGCAAATAAATAAATAAATAAATACATATCGAAGGCGTCAAAATAAAAATTTACACTGACGTGTATACAGACCGACCGAAAGCACCTAACTGGTTCAGTCATAAAATTATCTAAATAAGAAAGTGTGGAATTTGTGACTCAACATCTTCATTATGGATCTCCTATCAAAGAAATTTTATAAATAAAGACTCGACCTAAATAATTCATTTTTTAACAATTTCTATAATTTATCTGCCTATCAATTCTCTATCTATTTATGTAAATAAAAATATAAATATTTTAAAAACTGACATCAGTCCAGAAATCAGAACCTGCTTAATTTGAACAAAAAAAATCGGAATAAATGCTGTTACCTCGCGGCAAGAGTTGCCACTTAAAATGTATGGATATTAGTAATACAAAAATAATCAAATAAAAAAGATTACAATGAAATCTGCTCTGCATATTTCAATGTATCATGTCAGAACATCATTTCTCGAACGACCAAGTACCACGTGCTCGTTAAATGATATTTTTATTCATTTTAATCCTTTCATTGAATGAGTCACTTTAGTATTGCAAACAATCCAAAAAACTTTTTCTCGCATTCATTGTTTTCAAAAAATATCACACTTCTTATTTATTTCATATAATCACGTGCTCAAAATGGCATTTTTCTAGGTTTTATTGGCTGTTGTCAGCAACTTATTCTTTTAAAATCAGAGTTTTTGTAAATGGAATGGCAACGCGTTATTAAAAGCTGATTTTTTGAGATACTAGTGCAGATATTTATTTTTCGTCTACGGACTTTTGTTGACGCCAAAAACCTAATCCCAAAAACATCATGGTCTGACATGATAATAATAACAGTTAAAAACTTTGTGATATAAGATCAAAACCAAAAATTCTTTATACAAATATCTAATATTGTTTCTTAAAATTTTATAAATAGCATTAAGTTTAGGGAAAATAAATTTAACACAATCCTAAAACTTTATGGCGAGAAATATGGAAACCCAATTAAAATTTCTAAAATATCAGCTTTTTTCTTTTTTTCCCCTTGTACCCTTTAAGGTATTAAATTCATATTATCTAACCCATTAAAAAACACAATACTAAAAACACATTTTACAGAATAATTTTCTTTGGAATTGCATTTAATTTCACAGCTAATATTAATTTAATCACGTTTTAAGGATATAGATGAAATAATGATTTCTCTTTTGTTTTAGACACGTGAAGTGCTGGTATATCAGATTCAATCCATTTTGGTGCAATGAAGCATATCTTTTATAACTCGGTCAAAAAATAATTTCGTATCTGGACAATCCAGCAACCGGTTTTAAAAAACTTACAGAACAACATATTTTTTTTTCTTTCACGCCACCACATTATTTGGTATACTCGATTTGAATAAACACGCAAAATCTGTTTCGAAGCACGGTTTAACGTTTTTGAACAGTCGAACATCCTTTAACTGAAATATGCAACTATCAAAACTGGCAGCATTATTTTTAAATGCTAGGTTAACTTGTGTATGAAAAACATTTACGTTTGTAGCACAATATCAAACGATTTCGAAATTCGGGATTTTTTTTTTTTTTAATTCTGCTACTGAAATAATATCGACACTACCGTAAACGCAGTCAGTCAATTGCATAACTTTTTAAACTTCGTTGGACGCACTGATGTCTCTGACTCGTACTTTGAATTACCAATTTTTGAGATTTAAATCCGATGGCAAATCAAGGTAGAAATCAAATAAGGAAAGAAAATGAAATCTTCGATCGTAAATTTCAAGTTATCATGTAAGAACACTATTTTTAAAATCTTAATTAAGTCATTAGCCAATTTAAACCGGTTTGAAACAATCATGAGACTTCTCTATCCTTCCAACTCTCTCTCTCTCTGTGTGTGTGTATATATATATATATATATATATAATGATAATTTTGTTTAAACTTTCATTTTCAATTTTTCTAGATGGCAAACAAAGTTTTGAAGCTCGACCGACTTTGAGATGAAATAACATGAATGTCATATTCAATCGTAAGCCTTTTAAAAATGCCCCTGCTGTCAAAGATGCATATGTAATAATAAAGCAATACTGGTAAAAGTACGTCAATGTTTTTTTTAAAAACGCGTCTGCTGTAAAAGAAGTATACATAATATTACAATAGTGGTAAAAAGCAGGCAAAAAAAATTTCTGTCCTTAAATTTCGGAGACATCAAAACCTCTTAACGAAAACATCATATCCTAACATGATAATTACCTTATTAAATACCTCGGCTATCCTTATATACAATGAAATAACAAACATTCCAATAAAATGCACCATATAATTGAGAAATTACACAAATTCATGGGCTAAGAGTATATTTCAAAATTTTTATATATTACTTATTTTTATATCAGTTTTAACACCTTGAACAGCGATATTTTTCCTTCTTCTTAATAAGATATATTTCAGACTTTTACCATCATTTCAATTGAATAACGAAAAAAGTGCGGTATTTAAGCATACATAAGTGATATTTGTCTTTTTAATTAAAAATTACTAATATTTTCAAAATATCTTTAAATACCAGAAAATCAGTAATTCGATACTAAAGTCCGACGCATCATTTTAATACAAATGGTTAATTAACATTCTTTGCAAATGACTTGGAATTTTTAGTATAATGCATACTTTTGCTTAATAATGTAATAGTATTTACATTTTAATAAGATAAACATTCTCTTTTTTAAAATATTGAATATATGGCTTCAATGGAATGCATGACAACCGGCTTTTACGTATATATTTCGACTTTTCTCGCCCTCTCCTTTCTTGTTTGAGGAGGCTCTTAAAAGAACGATAAACACGCATTAACTATTGCATTTTCTAAGGTCATTCCTTTTTAAAGAAAATTTTGACTTCTTCCTCGGATCTTTCGGCCCTGGTCGACCATAAGTTGCATGTAATTAATTTTAAAGTAATTATGTTTATAGCACGACAATTATCTGTAAAATGCGCCTGGGAGATTTAAAAAAATCAAGAAAACGCCATACAAGATTCGTTATGATTAAGAGATGTCACACTGAATACTTGGTCATTTCTTGGGTAATAGGGACTAAATAAGAAATTCTCTAAAAATTTTAATTAAGATTTTTAAAATTAATATATATATAATGAAAAACACATTTAAAAGATTGTTGAGAATAAATAGCAGAGTCGTGGCCGAAATCATGGAGAATACAGGTTGAATTTTTAGTTCTTTTTATTCCATCACGGGAGCAGGCATTATTTACAAGCGAAAGCGACGAGCACAACACAGAACTGACAGAAAAGATAAGTGTACAAAAAGGGCAGGGAAATCATTATCCCTGGTCTTAAATACCAAGACTTTGATAGGGATACATATTTTTTATAGAGCTTATAAACTTGGATTTCAGTGGGAATTTCCATGTTCTCACGGATAAAAGGTAAGGGAAACAAAGGGATCTTATTTAAAAGTATTTTGTTTAGGTCAGCAATTTTCATCTCTCCCGCGGAGTGTGAGAAAGTAACAGGCGTTTAACTGTTTCAGCAATTTTACAAAGCTTCTCTTGAATTAATTAACTAAAGCGAGTGAAATGGATCATGAAATAAGAGAATATTTTAGAATGATATTACTAGGGGCTAAATTAAGATAGGGCTTTGGAAATTAATTAGGATTAAAATTAAGAGTTTAAAAATATCATTACATATATATTACATTTTTCATAGTTTAGGGGGGGAGGGCTATTATCACACAACTACTTTTATGGCGCTTTTTTTTTTCACAAGTTTCGCTCGCACCAAAGCAAATTTCATGACAAGATGAAATCACAAAATATTTAATAGTACTACATCTTCATGTGAGTTGCTTATAATAAAAATAATACTAAGTAATTTTTTTTAAAAAAAATATTTTTAAAAAATACAGGCTTTTTTTAATGTAATAGGCTTTTTTTAATGTAATAAAACTTTTAAAAAATATTTATTTCAATGAACTTACCAAAGGTGCTAATTTGCGAAATCAGACAATTACTGGATAGGGAGGAAAGGTCTGATCTGCTACCATGGAAAAGTGAATATCAAAAATGTTTTTTGCTCTACTTTATGTTTTGAAATTTAAATATTTTGTTAATACACAATTTTGGGTACTTACGTATTATACCGTCTTCGTCGTTCAGTAACTTTTTCGCGACGGATTTAAATTTGGCTATAAAGATCAACGGATTACACCATTGCCGGATTGTCATAATTGGCAGTTTAGCAACTCTCAATGACAATGACTTCAAATTTGGCGATAAAGTTGGACGGTATAATGTGTTAAGTACCTAATTTTGTTGTTATTTGATGAAGTTCAATTTCAAGGCTGTTTAAATCAAACGAAGGCCGTTTAAAAAATGCTCTAGTCTCTATGGCAATTAACTATTTGATGGTTTTATCGTGCTCATTTCATAAACATGTAGAAACAAATAATTGTCCCTCCCATAACTGAAAATAGTTAGCAGTTTTAAAGAATCCATGATCTCTGAATTTTAGTTACATAGTAAAACTGAATAAAGAACAGGTTTTAAAAAATGCATTCTATAATAAATAATTTAGGGTCAACATGTGAAATTTTATGGCACGTGTTCTAGCAAAGTTTAACACATTGCTAGCTACAAGAGATTTTTCGTCGAGTTGGCTACAAGAGATTTTTCTTGAATAGTTTGAACAAATATACATGAGTCAATTTATTATGAAATTACTTCAGGAGGTTAAAATATTCTTCCAATGGAACTAAAATAAGACTATTTATTATATATTAAGTGATACCAAGGTGCATCGACTATATACTTTCCAACGCCTAGTTGCATACAAGTCTTTTATAGCAAGTTATACCAAATAAGATAAATCACGAATAGCAGTTTTATTGCCTTGATATAATGATGTAAAATATGTCTTATGAAGGTGCAAAATCAATTTGCAATTAACATTTAATTAAAAACTTTTCAATTAATTATATGGTTTTATAAAATGCCTCAATAAGAGAAAATGAATTAACAAAACATTCATTGTTGGAGAACAAGTTAATAGATTTTAATGAAACATTCACTTATTCTTCTCATTTCTCACATATTTTGACTAATCAAAGTTGTTTCTTTTTCCAAGAGATCAATTATAGAAAAACACACAACTTAAATATTTTTTCCCCAAAATATAGCAAAGAACCTCGGCCATTTCAAAGATTAAGAAATGTCTTCACATCATTCCAGTTAATCTGCCATTTTTACCGAGTATGAAAAATAATTCAAATTCTGTTAGCGGCAAAATAAAATAGTAGCTACTGCTTGTAGTGGTCATGAATGTAATGATGAATTGGTTGCACCAACCAAAACTGCATTATACAGATCTCTCATAACTAAACACATACAAATATCAGCTTGCTCCAGCATTTTACATAGGATGGTAAAGTTTGAGATCAGCGGTAAGATCAAAGGTAAAAATGATTTTCTTTAAATTGTGATTTCAATGAACCCAATCCTTTCCCTCTATAGTGTTCTGCATCCTTCCATTCAATAAAATAATGGCTGCAACAAAAAGTGCTGTCAGCTTCATGATCAGCAAACTTTCAATGTTGAACATGGGAAGGGGGGGGGAATACAGTCTTCAAAATGAGTATGATTAACTTCCTAGATTACATCAGCACGTAGCTGAGAGTATATTGAAAATTTCTCAATAGTTTCTTAATTAGTGAAAAATAGGAAAGACACTGAACCTACAGTCTGGAAGAATAACAATTTGAAAGTTAAATTTGATAATTTTTTTTAAAGGAAAACGTTAAAAAATTTAAATATTTGTTTCTCTTAGTTCAATACATTGTGCCTATTTTTCAAATTAAAATAATGAATTATATAAATGTCATTTGGTTTTTTCGCTATTGTTCTTATATTCCAACAAAATGAAAGTAATTTTTAAAACATTTCAGTTACATTGATCATTCAGATGTGATGTAATCATAACAATCAATGCAAGTGAGACCTACAATAATTATAGCCAGAGGTACAAGGGTGGGGGGACAAATAGTGTCAAAGGCATAATAATTTTCTCTCTCCCATTCTATCAGCTAATGTAAAGAAAAAACATTGTCTCCGTAGTACATTTCATGAAAGAAACTTTAATAACTAAATAATTCTCCATTTATTAGGTTTAACTGATATTCCTGTTAGCAAATTTTTAAAACTTGTTTATAGAAAACATTATACATCTATTTTGAACAAAGTATGTGATGAATTATATATTTTTTTAAATACAGATTAAAATATTAAAATTAATATTCAAAATAGATCACATTATTCAAGACAGAAAAACTAATAATTAAAATACCCATAGCCACATACATTAGTATTAAAATACCATATATCACATACCCATACATTTGTCAATAATACTATCTGAAACATTTTAACATTGTAGATAATTTGGTTTATGTCATTAACTCTTTCACTAAACCAAGCTGTGTAAATTCTATATCAACGAACCATTCCGAGAGTGATTTGTGTTTAAAATAAGGGGATGTAGTGCGTAAAGAAAGTCCTAGCTAAGGATGCCCTAGTTTAGCAGTCAAATTTTCACTTTGGGGGAGGGGATAAAAAATAAATTTATTATTATACAACTTGCACTGTTAGGTTAGAAGTAATATAATTAAAATCGGTAGAACTTTACTGTACGGTCACCCTTGGCGACTTTTTCAAAATCCCGCCAAAAGTCGCCATTCTGGCGACTTTGAAGCGAGAACCAATGAAAACAGAGCATAGAAAATGGCTGAAAAGTTTCGGAGAGGAATAACGAACTTCTGGATTGTAACAAAATAAAAGTGCAAAGCTTTTATGGGATATGTTAGGAAATAAGAAATGTAAGGCATATTAGCATCAAAAAATTAGAACACTCCTTTTAACATCATGTTCCTCTCCTTTCACCTTAGATTTCCACCTCCATTCATAACCATCACTAACATCTTTCACTGCAACCAATTTCATATCTTTATTACATTTCGGACATTCATACCTATTCGCAATCAACCCCGCTTTCATACAAAAATCAAACGTCTCTTTCCTTTCATCCAATCCATACAAATACCTTAAATTCACATGCTCATCATACCACATAACATCATTCTCCCCATGCAGCCATCACAATAAAATTCAAAGAACGTGGGAGCTAAGACAAAATCAACTCCACCATATATCACCGAAGTTCGAAATGGGGAAACAATTTCTGGGGAAATTCCAGTTTTCGGCAGGTTTCCAAAAAAAAATATTTATCGCCAAGGTTGCCAAAAAAATTATTTATCGCCAACTTTTGAAAAAGTCGCCAAGGGTGACCGTACAGTAAAGCTGAGCCTTAAAATCATCTATAAAGCTATATAATGCTATTAGCTTTCTGAAAAAAAAAAAAAAAATCATTATGATTCTTAATATTTCTTATTCACGAGTTCTTACATATTACAGAATACTTACATAAAAATAAAAACACAACTCAAAGCAAAAGTTTCAATGTAATTTATTTCAATATGACTCTTCCCAAAATTTTTCTATAAATATTTTATTATAAATTAAAATAAATTATATTTGGTTTTCTAAACAAAATCTAATAACATATCGTACAAGCAGCTTAAGATACTGCAACTCTACATAATTCAGTTTTAAAATAACACATTTTAGTATGCTTGCATTACTTCAAAAATAATGGAAGAAACTAATAACAAAACATGATTCTACAGCTTTTGATAGGATGAGGAACAAAAAAAAGGGGGTATGGAAAGAATTTTTTTTTTGTGTATGCTTGTTTAACTGATTACATTATACAACTTAAAATCCATTTTGGATTTAAAAATTTGGAAAAAAAATCCCCCCATTAAATATTAAAAACTGCAATTCAACAAAATAAACACTTCCCATATTTACATGAAGATAAACTAGACAAAGCTGTCAAGCTGAATGGACTTTTTTTCTCAATATATTTACACCAATATATGATGGTGAAGACAGAACTGCTCAGCAGCAGGTTGAAATATTAAAATTTAGATTCAAGAATAAAGGCACCTTTTATACACCTGAAAAGTTACATCTGCATTTCGTTTAAAACTAATTGCATAATAGAAGCAATGAGTTGAAAATAATAGAAGTTCCACCAACATTCAAAATATCCATTTACCAAGTCAGCCATCTAATGAGGTATTTACAGGTTAGGAAGGATCAAATTGGAATCTGCACAGCAAATATGAATTCACTCTCTTTTTGAACACAATATCATTTCTTGTTTCTTTAAAAGTTTGCAATTTAGAAAAAGAAGTCTTGATGCAAGATCAGATAGTGTATATACAATGGAGTGATGTCATTCATCACCTTGAAGAAATGCCTCAAGCATTAGCAGTTTAAATTGCATCCATTTTTAAAACCTCACATTCTTGTAAGAAGAGTATTCAGCTCTAACTAGACCTTGTGGAAAAAGAACCCTGAGCTACTAACAACATTTTCCACCAAAGTCTTAATAGGTGTCCAAGATTTTTTTTTTCAGATCAACCTAAAACAGACAGAATAAAATAGATATTATTAAACATGTGTTTATACATGAATATTAACACACAAATAGCGATAGACTTATGAAGCAGTGAACTAAAATAGCTTACAAAACAAGATGATGTAAATTTATACTGATTTATGATACTTAAGACATTTTCTTTAAAAATATTTTTTTTAATTTTTCCTCCTCTTTAAATAATACGTTAAAGATATACTCTCCCCTCATAGATTTATAAGGATATAAATATATAATACTTGATTAGGGCTTCTTAAAACACTTCTGGCCCCAATGATGAAATAGTTCATGGAATATTTTTCACATGTTTGAAAATTAAAAACATTTTAATTATATCAGTTATTTGTACAATTTTAGCCAAATATTAAGATTTCCCGTCAAAACATCAAGTTTGAATATCAATATCTTGAAATTAACATATGCAAATGCTATCGGAACTTTTGTTAATTCACAAGTAATAAGTTTAAGGATTCTTAAATGGAGAATAAATGTAAATAATTTTATGTACAATTGAATTCTTAAAAAATTCATGTAAATGAGAAAAAAAATGGAAATCGCATTAACTTTTATAACCAGCCATGCAAATTTTATATCGGCCATCTGATTTCTATTTCAAACGAGGGGCGTAGGATGTAAATCATTGCCAACACGATGTTTTTGCTTCATTCATATATTGAACCCTGTATCTGACACAGATATTGATAAAGCAGTAAAGAATTTGTATGGTCAGTTAGGCCAAGTTGGTATTCAGAGTTAAATATCTAATAGTTAAAAAATTTAGGGCACGGAAATATATTCTGCAGGCAATGATTTGCAGAGCACTAATATAACTATTTTTTTGTTAGTTTATCAAGGCAATGACAGTTGAATGACAAAAGTTTCCTTATATAAGTTAGATAAATAGATTCTTTTCCTTTAACCAGGCGCAAGCCAAAGAAACAAGGCAGAATTTTGCATTATTGGGCGATTTTTTGCTAACGCCCGGCTAATGATAAAATACTGATAAACAATCTAAAAACATTCTTACTAAATAATTAGAAAATATAACTAAAAAGGAGATAAAAAGATGCCTCAAAAGTTTATGACCTTTATTCAGTAATGTTTAGATCTTTGAAATCAAATAAATTTTCTACTTTAATAACCTCCTCCACCTGCCTAAATATATATATATTATAAATAAAGTACCTTTGTCCCTGCTCTTGATTTTATTTATATATATATATATATATATATATATATATTCATTCATTCATTCAAGAATGTAAAATTAGAAATAGTAATTCTTTTTTTTTTATCAACTTAATTTTAAAAAATAGGAGGGAGGGGAACATGCAACTACATTTTATTTAAATTATTCAAAAAGTAATTGAAATGAAATTTAATTTCATGAAAAATCCATTTTGGCTTTCACGTAGATTCAA